>JAOTAZ010000008.1:24630272-24648581 GCA_025629785.1 Erythroxylum oxycarpum | reverse complement strand
AACAGCCATTATGTTTCATGCATTCATGAAATGAAATGCATCAGTCACATTTGCATGATCCACATTCACATATCATCGGACCATAGTCCGACATTCAACATTAGAGTTAAGTATCACTTTTCATTTACATGAAAATGCACATTCAAAACACATTTGTCATCGAACCGGGGTCCAACATTTAACAATCATATTATGCACACTTATTTCAACACATTCATATACAAGTAGCACTTCAATATTTTATTAATACATCACATTCATCGGACCTTCTGTCCGAAAACCAACACAATCAATCATATTGACATAATCATTCAGTAGTGAATCAATACAAAAATTCAACAAAACAAACATTGAAATGAGACCATCTAGGTCTACTCACAATACGCTCTAGCTTAGCAAGTGCTTCCAAATTCTGGAAATGCCTAAATGCGAACTTTAACCTACACATCCCATTTATGCAATACACAAGTACACACATTAATAATTGCACAATTGTAAACATTTATTTATGCACACTTGTGTATATAGCCTATGTACAATGCATGTTCATGAAAATCCCGGGTATCTTTCCATCAATTTCATCACAAAAACATTCTCATATCTAAACTTATCTAAGTATAATTTATACTTAGATTTATGCCTCACTAAAACCATTAAATTGACAATTCATTTCTCATTGAATCACTTCAGATTTTTCCAAGACACATTTTTAGGTCTACTGTTCACGTTCAATCAGAAGGTGGAACTGATGTAATTTGATCATACTTTCTTCTAGAAAAGTGTTCCTCTATGTCTTATGGTTCTATTGACACTAAAATCATTCAATTTAGTTTAGTAGTTTGAAAGTTATGCTCCAAATATTTTTGAACTGCTTTTAACTTCAATCCAAAAATTGAAACTCTTAGAGTCTGATTCAGAATTTTATTTCTTCATATCATTTGTAGCCTTATGTCTCTGGTTTACACCAAATGAAAAATCACTCCATTTTGATAACTACTGAAAATTTTATTCCTAAAATACCGAAGCATATTTGGTGTTGGAAAGTTCGCCGCAGTGAACTTTTCCAGAAAGGAAAAATTCGCCCGAAATCTTACAAGTTTGCTGCGGCAAACCCCTGAGTTGGCTGCGGCGAACTTCAACCCTCAAGTTGGCCGCAGCGAACCAAGGAATGTTGGCCACGACGAACTTTGACAGAGGCATACGCAGAATATGTTTCAATTGCAATTTTTCTAGATTTTCACTTCGATCATCTACACCAAACACATCTTATACCTCAACCATCTTTTCTACTTCACTTTCAACTTCATTCTCTAGTCCATTTCAACTTAATATCATCTATACACAAATCAAAATTCCATGCTTGATCATAAATACCCAAAATAGGACACAACCATATACATTCATCCACCCATTTTCTACACTCATTCCTCACCCCATTAAGAAGATCACTCCACCTAAAAACATCACTTTAACAATTCATAACTTATTATTCATCAAGCTATATGTATAAGCAAAAAATTTCACAAACTCTTCATCATACCTAACACATACATACACAAAGCGCCCTTTCATGCATTATCCTCTAAATATCATCATAAATGCTCCATTTAACATTACCCAAACAAAACATTAAACACAACTTACTTAATTTAGCTACCAATTCTTGCAACTTCACAAGATCACCAAAAATTCCTAATTTTCCATGCATCCCACATAAATCATCATCGTGGTTGAAAGGTTTAGGTTTTCTTGAGGAAATGAAGAAGACAATATGAAGGAAGTAGAAATTGAAAGATGAGAGATTCAACGTGGGTGGAGATTTGAAGAATAAAAATCAAAAAGAAGGAGAAAAGAGAAGCCACGTAGGAGAAAAAGAAAACAACCACAAAACACTTTATAGCCTTTGAACTTAAAACCATCGTGAGAGATAATAAGGGGGTTTAAATTAAAAGAGTAGTGGCTTAAGGCATTGTTTTGCAAGTGACACATGTCACTTAGCACATGATAAATTCTTATAACTTTAATCCAATTTCTATTCTAATTGTCTCCCAATTATCATTAACAATTGCCAATAAATCCTAAAATCATTTATCAAAAATTTCCATTATCATTTGACAGTAAATTCTACTACCATTTATCATTGGTCTTACCACTTGACATTTTTCCTAGTCCAAAAATTACCTTAAATTTTTAGGAATTTTTCAAAATTCTCCAAAAATTTTAAATTAGTAATTATACTCTCCAAACTAATTTTCAATACAACTCAAACCACAGTTCTCAATAATATCACATTACAATTCAATTATACCCGAAATGTCCATGAATGCATGTACAGTCATTTTAATGTGTGCCAAAAATTCAATGCACATGTGTGTATGCTAACAGTATGCATGAGCATGAAAATTGTGTTTTTCTTAATCTCTCATTGATCTCACATATACCATATTTTAGGGTTCTAACCCTTGGTATGGGAACAAGATGTTACATAATATAACAGTGGTTGGTGAGGTATGTAAAAGGTGTATAGTTCAGATTGATCAAGCAGAGTTAGAAGCTGATTTGATTGTATTACAGTTAAAGGAAATTGATGTAATTCTTGGCATGGATTGGCTTACAACTCATCGAGCTATAATGAATTGCTACACCAAGGAAGTAATTTTTGAATCTCCTAACCAGCCGAGAGTGGTGTTTCGAGGAGTTAGTCAGGCAGTGCCAGCCCGACTAATTTCATTCATGAATGCTTTAAGTTTGATCCAAGGTGGATATGTGGCTTATCTGGCTTACGTGGTTGACACATGGAATAAACAAATCATTCAGGATATTCTAGTTGTTAAGGATTTCCTAGATGTGTTTCCTACAGAATTACTGGGTTTACCCCCAGAAAGGGAGACGGAGTTTACTATAGACATTGTTCTAGGTACCGCTCTTATATCAATACCCCTATATAGGATGGAAGTTGTAGAACTGAAGGAGTTGAAAGCACAGTTACAAGAGTTGTTAGATAAGGGTTTTATCAGGCCTAGTGTGTCATTTTGGGGAGCTCCGGTAATGTTTGTAAAGAAGAAGGATGGAACACTGAGATTGTGTATTACTAGCAGTTAAATCAAATCACAGTGAAGAATAAATACCCATTATCGAGGATTGATCATTTATTTGATCAGTTACAGGGAGCTCAGGTGTTCACAAAGTTAGACTTGAGATCAGCATATTACCAGTTAAAAATAGCTGAGGTTGATATTCCCAAGAGTGCATTCCAAACAAGATATAAGCACTTCAAGTTTTTAGTGATGTTGTTTGGTTTGACTAATGCTCCGACAGTTTTTATGGCTTTGATGAATAAGGTATTTCAACATTATTTAGATCGCTTTGTGACTATCTTTATTGATGGCATTTTGATGTACTCAAAGTGTAGAGAAGATTATGATGCACATCTAAGTTTGATTCTCTAGATAATGAGAGAAAAACAACTTTATGCCAAGTTCAGTAAGTGCGACTTCTGGCTTGATCAGGTGATATTCTTGGGTCATATAGTTTCTGGACAAGGCATTCAGGTGGATCCAAAGAAAGTAGATGCAGTGATGAAGTGGGAGGCTCCAAGGATGGTGTTTGAGATTTAGAGTTTCCTTGGATTAGCTGGTTATTACAAAAGTTTTATCAAGGGTTTTTCACTGATCTCAGCCCCTTTGAAAAAACTTTTGAGAAAGAATATGGCTTTCAGATGGAATGATGATTGTTAAAGGAGTTTTGAGGAGCTAAAGCATCAATTAACTACAGCTTTGGTGTTAGCTATTCCATCAGGTTCTAGAGGTTATGTTGTGTACAGTGACGCGTCACATCAGGGATAGGATGTGTACTAATGTAGCATGGTAAAGTAATATCATATGCATCAAGACAGTTGAGGTCTCATGAATTAATTATCCTATGCATGATTTAGAACTTGTTGTTGTAGTATTTGCCTTGAAGATTTGGATAAACTACCTATATGGAGAAACATTTTAGGTGTTCACTAATCACAAAAGTTTGAAATATCTATTAAGCCAGAAAGAGTTAAATATGAGACAGAGGAGATGGATTGAATTGTTAAAAGATTATGATTGTACTATTAAGTATCATCCTAGAAAAGCTAATGTGGTAGCTGATGCATTGAGTTAGAAGTCCAATAGCAGTGTGGCACAAATACAGTTATCGAGGATACCAAACCTAGTTCATTTGGGAGCACTAAATGTTGAATTGAATGTCGGGCATAATGAAACATAGATAGCTACATTGAAATTGAGACTGGTATTGCTCGACATTATCAAAGAAACTCAAAACAGAGATCTAGACTTAGTGAAGTTAATTGAGAAGTTAAAAGTGAAGCTAGATTATGAATTTAAAGTTAGAGATGATACATTGTGGTTAAAGCAAAGATTATGTGTGCCTGATGGTGATAATTTATGGAAAGAGATTTTGGAGGAAGTTCATGTAGCAGCTTATGCTATGGATCCTAGTATTACCAAGATGTATAACACGCTAAAACAACATTAATGGTGGCCGGGAATGAAAAAGCAAAAAACGGAGTTTGTTTCTAAATGTATAACTTGCCAACAGGTTAAGGCTAAGCATCAGGCTCCAGTTGAAAAATTACATTCGTTACCTATTCCGGGGTGGAAAAAGGAGCGAATTGCTAAGAATTTTGTTATGGGTTTGCCTAGGACTCTGAGGCAACCTGATGCCATTTGGATCAAGCAATGAGGTCCCATGATGAATGAAAATGAGCTGAAACAGAGCAAAAGGGAAAGCCCGTAGGAAGCAAAGTAGCAACTCAACCAAACCACTATTCATTCGAAGGAGCGGTGGGTCATTATTGATAGACTAGCCAAATCGGCTCATTTCTTGCCATTGAGGGAAAACTATTCACTAGACCAATTAGCCCAACGATATGTGAATGAAGTTGTGAGATTACATAAGGTTCCAATGTCTAATGTGTCGGACAGGGATCCTAGATTTACCTCAAGATTTTAGGAGAGTTTACAAATAGCTTTAGGTATAAGGTCGAATTTTAGTACTGCATTTCATCATCAGAAAGATGGTCAAAGAGAGAGAATGATTAAGACTGTTGAGGATATACTCAGAGCTTGTGTTCTAGAATTTCAAGGAGAATGGGATCAATATGTCGCTTTGATTGAATTTGCCTATAATAATCAGTATCACAGCAGTATCGATATGGCTCCATATGAGGCGTTGTACGAAAGGGAGTGTATTGCGCCTTTATATTAAGATGAAAAGGGTCTAAGAATTGTCAAAGGACTAGAATTGATTCAAGACATTGTTGACAAGGTGAAATTGATCCGTAGCAGAATTAAAACAACACAAGATAGACAGAAAAGCTAAGTCGATCAACATAGGAGACATATAGAGTATCAAGTGGGAGATAAAGTATTTTTTAGAGTATCACCTTGGCATGGTATGCTGAGATTTAGTAAGAAGGGTGAGTTAAGTCCGAGGTATATTGGTCCATATAAGATAATTGAAAGAATTGGACCATTGGCTTATAAGTTAGCCTTACCTTCTAAAATGGCTCAAATACATAATGTATTTCATGTGAGTATGCTTAGGTGATATTGATCAGATCCAACTCATCTGATACCGACTCAATAGATTGAAGTCTCTAGTAATCTGAGTTATACTGAAGAACAAGTGAAAATAATTGGCTATCAGAATAAGCAATTGAGGAACCGAGTGATTCTATTGGTGAAAGTCCTTTGGAAGAATCATTCGAGTGAGGAAGCCATATAGGAGATGGAGGAGCAAATGAGGAATCAGTATCCCTACCTATTTGACCATTCAGATAAGAATTTTAAAGATTAAATTTTTGTTAGGAGGGGAGAAATGTAACATTCTGTTACCTATGTTAAGGCCAGAATAGTGAATTATAAGAAATTAAAAAATACATATCATGCTTTGCATATTTTTACACATACATGAGAATTTTGATTATTGCACATGAATATGATTTTACATGCATTCATTGACATTTTCGGGTATAATTGATTCATAAATGTGATTATATTGAGAATTGTGGTTTAAATGTGTTAAACACTGATTTGGTGTTGCTACTTGTTGTTTTGAAAATTTTGGTGAATTTTAGAAAATTCTAAAAATTTGGGGTTCATTTAGACTAGGAAAAATGCCAAATGGTAGGATAAATTGATGCATGAAAAAGTGAAATTTGGCATAGTTAAATTGGTGACAAATGGACTAGTAATTAACTTATAAATGGAACAATCATTGTGTGACAAATGGGCTGGTAAGTTGATGACAAATGGCATAGTTGATTAATGGACAAGTGACCTAGTTAGTTGGAGACATTTGGCAGAACCTATGCTTGATAAGTCCTGAACATGCCATAAGACATATGGCCATTCCATTGGATGACACCTAACACCTTAGGTATATGTTTCAACAGGAGCAACTCTAACTATGATCATTTATCTTCTTCCTTCCTCTCACACACCACCAAAACACTCTTCCTTGCACCTCCCTATGTTTGTTTATGTTTATGTATGATTGTTGCACCAATAATTCGTGCTTTAACCTCACAAAATTAAGTAGAGAATCAAAACATAGTTGTCTTGTCCTAGCTGAAATCTTTCAAGTTTCCACCTTGAATGTGTGATGATTTTGCATGTTTGGAGTACTGATTTAGAGTGACTTTTGAGCTGGGACTTGAACTAAACAAGTAAGTAAATGATTAGTGTTTATAGCATGTTATGATAGAGAATGTATGATGATTGAATTAGAGAAGATTGTAAAAGATGTTGATATGGAAGTGTGCTGGCATGTTATGAACTGGAAAACTTTCACTGAACATATCTACGTATTCTAATTATAACTTGATCTGTGTATTTCTAAACGAGTTGATTCTTGATTCAGATTAAAATAGAGACTTATGTCAAAAACTTTCTTGAAGAAGTTGAGTGTTAATTCTATCTTTAACCATTTTAAAGTCTTGCTGGAAGTAGAGTTAGGAGTTCTGTTATAGTTTAAAAATAGTCTGAACTATTTTGGGTATAACTTTCAGTATACTAAATCAAATTGTACGATTTTAGTGTTATTAGAAACTAGAAACATAGTGGAATAATTGTCTAGAAGAAATTGTTACTTAAATACATCATTTTCCTTGTCATAAAGTTATCCCGAAAGAGGGTGTTAGTATGAAAATGCTAAGGTGTGCTGGAATTTGATAATTGGAATGTTTTTACTGAATATGCTTCGGTATTTTGGATATATTTTGATCTGTAGATTTCTAAATGAAATGATTCTTAATTCAAATTGAACTAGAAACATTTGGATACAAATGTTTAAAAGAAATTGAATTTGAATTCTGCCCTTAAGGGTCCTAAAATTTCACTTGAAATTGAGTCTTAGCTTAGGCAGTCACACTATAAGGGGCAGAAATAATGTCTTGAGATTATCAAAAAAAACTGAATTGATGTAGGTTGAATCAGAGAATGGTGTCTTCATCAAAGTTGTAGTTCATTCTCTTAGCTTTCAAATGGTATTAAGTTTCTAATTTTTAGATATCTGAGCTGAAAGATATGAGTTGTACAATTAGAGGGTAAGATCATGTACTAGCCAAAGGTTCAAATATACACAGTCTGTGGCATTGTGAGAACTTATAGAATACTGAACCAAATTAGATGATTTTGGAGTCATTAGACATTTAAGACATGGATGAACAATTTTTCAGAAGTAAGTTTTGCCAAAGTAATTTATTTTCCTAATGGTAAGTTTTGCCAAAGTATTTTATTTTCCTAATGATAATGAACATACAAAGTTAACCTGAAAGTATATTGTTAGAAAAATCAGAATTGATCAATTGGGCTATGAAATTAGTTTCACTTTGTTTTATTATGGTCCAAAACCTAAGTACAAATTATTAATGAGGGTTTTGATATATGAATGACATGGTAATAAGAATTCGATAAGATACTCGAGATTGTCATTGAGCATGCAGTGTGCACTTTTTATATACATAGATGTGTATAAAGGCATGCTTATACATTTGTGCAAAATGTGATATTTGTAAATGTGTTGTGTATGTTATAGAGGAGCACATCGGAGGCCGGTCAGACATTGCCGGACTATCTAGGCAATAGCTTCTTGGAGCGTACTGTGAGTCAACCTAGATGAATTTCCTAGGATTGATTTGATTTGATTTGTTAAGCTTCCAATTATTGGATTATCCCAATTTGTTTCTGAATTCTGGACTTAAAATACGAGGAGTATATATTTGAGACTGTATTGTAAGTGCTTTGATTTTTTTGATAATTCTTTATGCAATGTGGATTCTCAAAGAATTAATGTTGAATGCTAGACTTAGGTCCGAAGATTGTGAAATTCTGATTATGTATTATGTTATGCGGATTCTCAACGAAAGTTGAATGCCAGACTTAGGTTCGACGATTATGAAATTTTGACTGTGCTTTATAAATGATTGTGACATATGGTAAATTATGAATTGTTGTATTTCATAAAAGGCATGCTCAGATAAAGCCGTTGTGACCGGAGTAGCCAGTATCAAGCACTTGCATGTAAAGCTTTGTTTTATGGTACATGATTCTGCATATAGAGTCATGCTCTGTGATATATGTTTCTGATTGAGCCCAATAGGCTAGTATTTGTATATGTGATATGTGATAAGCACTCGGTCACAACAATAATAACGAATATGGAGCCTCATATGCATCTATATTTGTTTATATATGATCTGATTGGCAATGATTAAATTATATTCCATAACAGTGCAAGTATTTAAAATATACATGTTCTGTATGAATAATTGTGAAATATGTGATTTGTGTATGTGAATCTAGTGAAATCATCAATGATGATTTGCTCATTGCATTTGCAAAACTCATAAAAATTGCAACGTCATTTTTCAGCTACGAGACAAGAGAATTAGTGTTTATTCTGGATTAGAAGAACATTTTGGACTAAGTTATAGCTGAGAGGTCTGTCAGCTGATGTCAGAAAGTTATAGGTTTTATTTTGTAGTTTTTGCTAGAACCTGTATAAGGTTTGTAAATATTTGTTTAATGGAGAAGGCGTTAGCATTGTGACTGAATGCAATGAATGGTTTTAAAATTTGATGACTTCTGATTATGTTAGATGATGCCATATGTAAGTTGGATTTGTTTTCTCTCTAACATACCATTATTATAGGATATCTACTTGAATGTTCCTGAATGTTTGGGTATGTATCCTATGATAGTGGGATGTTACATGTAACCCTTCTTCTCCTTCTCTCTTGTCCTCCTCTCTTCTTCTTCTTCTCCCTTGGATATTTCTCAAAGTGGCTGAAATTGGAGCTCTCCTTTAGGTCTTTTTTCTTTTCTTTATATATCTTTTCTATTAAGGGAAAACATTAGTGTTTACCTGGGCTCAAAAGTCCAAAATATCCATTGAAAAGTCGCGTTTTAGAAGTTGGTCCACATCTATTGTTGCACAGGCCACGATCGTGGCACTTAATTTTGATCTCTATCATGATCGTGGCACTTAATTTTTATCTCTGTCACGACCGTGGCAGACCCACCAAGCTTCTATCACAATCGTGGCCTGGGTTTGCTCCGTGTTTCCTTTGAATTCTCTTTGTTTTTCAATATTTGATTTGAAACATTGAAAAACACATCATGACACCTCAAATACAAAAAATTTAAGCTCAATTGCATACTTTATCCCATAAAACACGCAAAACACAAATATGTAACTAAATAACACATCGTAACCTACACATGCACTAATCATTCAATTTCACAACTAAACACATACTAAACTACCAACTAAAATATTATGCAACCTACAACTATCAATAATATTATAAAAGAGGCTTTAAAACATAAACATCAACACTTAAAGCCAAGCTCACTACTTCTCAACCACATCTTAGGAATAAGGCTAATATCTAATAAAGAGGATATCATTCATTAGAATCAAAAAATTCAGGCATTGACAATAATGCCTCTCGTAGAAAACTACCAATTGCTTAAGCTCCTAAGGTCCCTTAGTTCAAATTATAAAGGTTCAAACAAACTCACCCTTAGGCTAATTTCATTTTATGATTAACACTCGAAAAAAAAACTAAAAAGCTAGATCAGTTGTCAAGATTCCTCAATATTCCATCAAAATATGTCCTATGCAATCATGAGGACGAAAATCTAAATCACCTATTCTTTGAATATCGATATACAAAAAATCTATGAACCTTTATACTTCAATTATACTTTCACAATTCCCCTTAAGGAAACTAAAAAATGGTAAACGAGTGGTACACAAAAGCTTAACTAATAGCTCAAGAGACAAGCTGGTCTTTAAAATTTCCCTAAGCTATCTAGTTTACAGCATATAGGTGGAGCACAAGTATAGGATATTTCAAAACTGGACCATATCTATGGAATGCTTACTAGAGGAACTTCTTGGAAAGATCAAGTTGCTTCTTTTAACTCATTAAGATCATATCACCTATAGCTCACGGTTCAAAAGAAATAGGAGGTTACCTAATACTTGATAATGTTTTTGATTGACTCATTATATAGTTTATCAATTTCAATGGAAGTGTATTGGTCTTGCCACTAATTCCCAAGTAGTTTCTTATTAATTTTCTTTTTGGAGTGTTAAGATAGCTAGCAAGTTTTTGTTATTTAGTATATGTGTAACTTTGTCAATTTTTCTTTTATGGGTGGAGTTAATGAAATTGTTTACTTTCACAAAGAAAAACAAAATTAAAGCTCACTATGTTCTTTGAATTTTCGCTGGTATGAATTATGCATGTTATGAGAATATAATCAGTTAGCAATGAAGACTGAATAGCATTGAAAATGAAGGATGGCTAAGCTTCTGAGTCATTATTCCAGGTCCAGTTGGATAGATCATCAGATTTAGGTTTGAAAGAAGAACAAACATGAAAGCAAAAGACAATAGAGAATAGGATTATTCCACAAACCGGAACGGTAAAAGAAAAAAAATCAGGAATAAGTTGAAGACTGTTCGTCCCTTGTGAGAGAGCTCAATAAGTTCTTCGTCTCTTCATCTCCAAAGTGATTAGGGTTCTGACGATTCATCCGAGTTTGAGGTTCCTGAGCAACTGTTTCATTGAAGAAATTGAGTATGGAGTCACTAGCATAATGGTTCATGACTAAATTCTGAACTTCATTGTTCTTGTCTGTTGGTTCTCTTTCGAACCCTTGCACCCGTTGTTTTAGAGTCATAAAATACTGCTTCATTATTTCCCTTTCCTTCTTCAGTTCCTCAAACTCAACTGCATGTTACATAAAAACTTTATTATATTCGTCCTCTCGGAGAAAAAGTTAGGTGAGGGAGAGAACCTTGTTTGAGTACGAGTTCGTTACAGGTGGCAAAAAGTTTCGGCTTTACTGAAAGGATTTCAGCTCTTAATACCGAGTTCTGTTGACAAACATGATTGATCCTGGAAATGATGATTGATACCTTGCCCTATAAAAGTATTAATCAGCATAATAATCAAGAAACACGTCGTGCTGATCATTTCAACATAGGGTTCTGCTTTACAGTTGGTGGTAGAAAGTAGAACCTACTGACTAGTGAAATGGAAATATACACGTCCGGTGTCCTCTTGTATATATTTAATTATAAATATAAATCTAGTTTAGCTTACTTGGAGGGATTTCAGTTCTGATTCAAGGCCAGTAATGTACTCTAGTTGCTTGGTTCGATATCTCTGAGAGTATTCTCTATTGGCCAAAATTCTGCAAACAGAAATAATCAAAATATGTTTCATGAAGGAAGCAGTATAAGGAAATTCTAGATGTTTAGTTATGTTTTAAAACTATGATTAAACAATCTATAATAAATATTTTATACAAGATTTGCTTCAAATCATCTGACAAAAGGTGCTTTTACTAAAATCATAAGTATTTTTTTGGTTACAACAGCTTTTAATTACAATATAATTTCAGCAAAAAAAACAAACAAAACTTAAATTCACTTAATGATTATAATCTAATTATAGAGATAAATAAGAAATAACATATGATCTTTATTCTTCCTCACACAATTAAATTTTCTTCAACTTTAAAGTGGTAGATATTTAATTGTTCAAAAGAACTAGATATGGTTGAAAATATCTCTCATAATTATTTAAAATTATTTTTATAATATATTTTAAATCAAAGTCTCAAAAATACTTGTTTTTTACTACAAACATTTATTTTGTTCACAACATTTACCCTTTACTACTTTTATTCATATGTACTTTTATTTAGAACATTTTAATTATAATGCTTCCAAATAAAACCAAAGTCACTTTGTTATAGCCATACTCAAAGAAATAAGTAGATAAGAACTGATATCTAATCTCAATTCATTATAACACTAAGGCCTCTTTAATCTTAATATGGAGTTGCTTTCATTTTCAATAGAGGTGGATTTGGTTAGCAAATTTTATAGACTAAATATTTCAACTAGGTTTCGATTTCCTGTATGAAGAAAAAAAAAAGCCTTTTGTAAATAATGTAATACCAAAGTCAATTAAGAATTTTTATGCAATAAAACCACAAACCAATCTATAATTGGCCTTGTATGTTCCTTTTGAAAATTGTTGGCACAAAAGGGGTAAACATTTCTTGCTAGAATCCTATTTTTGTGCGGTCTTTTATGGGCTTCAGGATATAAATAACAATACCAGGAGATAAGAAGTGGTAAGCAGCAGAACACTTAAATTGTCTAGGTCATGGACATGTTTGCTGCTGACAGTCAGGAGTACTTGTATATTTATCACCTTTTAAGCTTCTTGGCGCACTCACTGTTGTGGCCCAGTGGTTCGAGGCCCTGATCTTGAGCAGGAGTCGCATCTGTGGTGAAGTTGGTCGCAGGATATGGAAGCTCTTTGTCGATCTGGTTCATGCTCCGCATTATTTGGGTGGCTGAACTCCCTGTAAAGAAACAACTTGAGGTTATATTAGCAGACGTGAGAAAGAAAGAGAAATCTTGAGAACTTGAATTCCGTTGTTAACCAAAGGTGTTTTAACAAACTCAGTAGTTCTAGAAATTATTAGATTGAAAGGAAATGTGATGCTTGCCTCTCCACAAAGGACTATCACCAATTGTTTGGCTATTTAACTTCCTACAACTTCCTATTTTTGTATAAATGTCTATATATGTTGAAGCCTTCCAAAGAACTTAATTGAGGAGGATAAGTCTAATTGGACATTATTTGGTAGTTCCATGATAGCCAATTTAAGTTATTTCCTGATAATGGTCTAGAGAGTAGGTAAGGTGCTCGTAACTAAAATGACCATGGTAGGAAAGTAACGGGATTGAATTAAAGAGACAGCAGGATAAATTTCCTTATGACAGAAACAACGAATGTAGCTCTTTTTAGATACAATCTACCATATGTAGAATACTAGAGTAAAAAGGATAAGGTTCAATTACGATTTAGATAGCTTTGGCTCTTTCGTGCGTTGAGATCAATAAATTCATGTCATGATTATGACCAAGAGTTATCATTCATAAAAATTTATATCATGTTAATGTATAAGGCAAAATATTTATATAGGAGGATAAAAAAAACAATTGAAAGTTTTTAATTTATCAATCATCCGCCAAAGCGTTACAAAATCGACGAAAATACTCCTTTTTTCTAGAGGTCACCAAACTGTTCGTTTTACTTGAACTCCTCCTAAGGGAAGGGTAGTTATTGGATTATTTACCAATCTAGGCCTACTAGATTGCCTGGAAAGGACAAAAGAAACATCTTGTTCTTTCTTTAACAATTTCTGATCTCTAGTAGACCTCTCAGTGAGATTCGAACCCAAATGAAGTTCTGACCAGAGGAACTCCCGAACATTTAGCGATCATCAGGTGGGTCGATATCAATGGTGTCTCATTTAATTCCAACATAAAAATGAATTTTCCTAACTTAGTAAAATATCTATAGAAAGTAACTGTATAGTCTACAAATTCTATTTAGATTAATTTAGAGGAAGATCTATTTATTACATATGCGACAATATTAATAAGAATTTGTGATGAGACAAGAGTTACAAATACATTAGCTGTCGTTATCATCATTGTAACAAATTTCTCATTATTGTTGTAACATTAACTATAACATAATTATATATATATGTACAACCTCTACCCACAGCACGGGTAAGGAGGCATATTTACTAACTCTCATGGTATCAAAGCAGATTCTTTGATCCTCCTTATCTTTTTTTCTTTTCTTTTTTTTTGGTTATTTACTATTCTTTCTCTCTTCCTTTGACATTCCACTTCTCTACAATGACCATCTCAACTCCAACTTCTTCTACCACCACTCTTATCTCTCACTCCTCTTCCTTCAATGTCAATATCATTGATTTTGTTCATAAAAAGCTTGATGTAACCAACTACCTCTTGTGGTCCTATTTGTTTCATCTACAGCCTTATTGATCTTTGATTCTTTTGATCCCTCTCAGTAACATGGACACAGGCGCAACAACTCATATGGTCAATGACTCTGGTATGGACTCATCTTTCTCTTTTTACTACAGGTCTGAATGTATAGCAGGGGGTGATGGTTCAATTCTTTCTATCAAATCCATTGGTGATAGACAACTTCACTACTCTAATCCTACTTTCCACTTACCTCGCACTCTGCATGTTCCTCGTTTAGATAAGAATTTAATATCCATTAGATAATTTGCATATGAAAATGATTGTTTCTTTGAATTTTATGCCTGGGATTTTGTTATGTAACACCCCACTCCCGCAAGACCCGAACCTAACATCAATGGGTGATGTCCGAATCCGTGCCCCGCGAGGGTGGCGTGCTAGTGCACTCACTCAATCGGAGACTGGTATAAAATTTTCTGAATGCTATCTATCATATTATGCGGAAGATCAATCAACATATACGGCTCATTTCAAAATTACAAAACACTTTAGTCATAATGTCTATTCATTATAACATAAATCATTTATACAATAGTTTTAAAATATACAATTTTATACAAAATAA
The DNA here is from genome assembly GCA_025629785.1 of Erythroxylum oxycarpum. Classification (NCBI taxonomy): domain Eukaryota; kingdom Viridiplantae; phylum Streptophyta; class Magnoliopsida; order Malpighiales; family Erythroxylaceae; genus Erythroxylum; species Erythroxylum oxycarpum. The sequence continues at coordinate 24,633,559 of JAOTAZ010000008.1, read as the reverse complement.
AGAATGTAATGCAATGCAGACGCGAACTGATCCCGACCTCTATCCTCCACTTGTAAGCTATAGGTATACTCTCGTTGGCTTAATGGGGTATTCTTCTGATCCTGAAAAATAGTTGCAAATTTTGGGTGAATTTTACGAACTCAATGAGTGACCATCATCGATGGTTCACCTAGTCACATAACACATAACACATAAGTCACATATCATACAGAATTTCACATTTCATATTCAACTCACTTAAACATTCATATTATGCATATGCCATTTGTATGAGACTCACATTTATTCTTATTGTTATGACTGAGTGCCTGTCACTCACTTATATAAATACTAGCCTATAGGGCTCAGTCAGAACATAATACTAGCCCATAGGGCTCAGTCAGAACAAAATCACAAAGCATAGCTCTACGTGCAGAATCAGAAATCACGGAGCAAAGCTCTACGTGGAAGCGCTTCATACGGGCAACTTAAGTCACAACGCCATTATATTTCTTGCATTTATGAGATAGAATGCATCATGCATATTTGGATGCTCTTATTCAATCATATTCACTTATCATCGGACTATAGTCCGGCATTCAACATATAGTTGAGAATTTACACTTTCACTTGCATACAATTGCACATTCAGAAAGCATTTAGCAATCACTTTAGTACACTTAATTCATCCAATTCACATTCAAGTAGCTCTTCAATATCTAAGTCAAACATCACAATCATCAGACCTCCTGTCCAGAAACTAACATAATCAATCACATTTACAAAATCATTGAGTAGTCAAATAATACAAAAATTCAAATAATAAACAATGAAGTGAGACCATCACGGTCTACTCACAGCACGCTCAAGATTAGCATTTGCTTCCAAATTCTGGGAGCGCCTGAATACGGACGTTCTATCCTATATCACTATTTTGCAAAACACATACTACACTCACATCAATAATTGCACACGTATAAGAATTTATTTATGCATAAATGTATAAATAGACAATGTAAAATGCATGCTTAATGACAAAACCAGGTGTCGTAACAGACTTCACATCTTATGCTCATTCTCATTTCATAACTTAATCACTCATCAATTCTTTAAATCACAACCAATCACAAATCTTTAATCGCTCTTTCAAATCATTACACATTTTCTTTGATCTTTCACTCCAACTGGTTTAACACAATCCTATAATATTTCAGTCACTAATCCAAAGAAAATCACCATTTACAACACACTAAATCTCCTTATTCATTTTCCAGCAACTTAAAATATCACTGTTCTTAACCATTTAATAGTGAGCTAATATGATGCTTGATTCATTTCATGCCAAAACTACATAATCGTAACAAGCTTACTTGTTTGAAGCTCCAAAATCTTTAACCATCACAAGGCCTTAACTCTTATGTAACTCATGTACCTCATCTTGAAAGTTGACAGGGAGGTTCTGTCTTTCTTGGAATAGAAGAAAGAAATATCCAAGTGGAAGTAAGGACAAATAGAGAAAAGCAAGGTTTAACTTTGGTGAATATTTGAAGAAAAGCTCTGGGTTGGAGGAGCTTTAATGTAAGAAGTTTCAAGAAGATAAGGACAAGGACAGCAGGTAGCCTTTTAAGGCAATAAAAATTTTATCTTTAGCTATAACACTTGTCCATTTCTTATCCACTTGCCCACTTCCCTTTATTAGAACTCACTTAAGTATAATTTATACTTAAGTTTATGACTTTATAAAACCACTAAAATCACGATTCATAACCCCTTACTCACTTTCAGATATTTCTCATAACACAATATTTCGGGTCAACTTTACATGTTCTTTATGACCCCCGACACTGAAGTCACTTTGCAACACTTTCTTCTAAAACCATATCTCCTATTTCTTACATTTGCACCAAATCATTCAATTTGCTTCTGTGCTCAATCATATTGAACCTATTCCTTTTTGGGACTGCTGGTATAACTTATTGCTATAGGTATTGGATCAAGATCATTATTGGATGATTTCAAAGAGAACTTTAATGTCTACATCTTTCATGAAAATATCAAAGACAAATTCTCTCGTCAAAGGGTAAAAAATGGAGCAGAGGATACAAGATGAACAGTGTACAGAAGAAGTAGAAGGTCACTTAAGCGAAAAGCAGACAAAGTGACTCTTAAGATGAAGTAGAAAGCAGACGGATGCCAAAGCAGACGGATGCCAAAGCAGACGGATGCAATAAGCTAACAAAAGAAGTGAGCAGATGAATGCCAAAGCAAACAAATGCGAGACAAACAAAGCAAAAAGGGCAGATAAAATGAAAGAACAGACGAAACAAAACGGACGATAGCATGAGGTAGACGAATGCAAGAAGCAGACAAATACGAAATCAACTTAAGACGAAGCAAGGTCAACTTAAGACGATGCAAATCAACTTAAGACGATGCAACTCTTAAGACGAAGCAAAGGTCTTAGGAAGAATGATGTCATCACAGACGATATGACGTCATTAAAGACAAAGCGAAAAGTCTTAAGACGAAGCGAAAGCCTTAAGATGAAGCAGAAAGTCTTAAGACAAAACAAAAGCTTTAAGACGAATGATGTCATCACAGACGATACGATGTCATTATAGTTGAAGCGGAAAGTCTTAAGACGAAGCGAAAGCCTTAAGACGAATGATGTCATCACAGACGATATGACGTCATTACAGATGAAGCGTCTTTACAGACAATACGTCTTTGCACTCCTAACCATTTCCCTTTCTAAGGGTCATGACTTTCTGCCCCACTAATAAAAACTCCCATACTATATATATGCTCCCGATAAACTTCTCCAACGTATTTTTTTTCCTTCACTAAATTCAACACTTAAATTTCCGTTCTAGTCTTTCTACTCCATTTCACTCTACTCATTCACTATAACCAAATTCTCAATCTATCCCTTTACTATAGTGTGCAAAGACAGGGAAGGAGCTTCTTTGTTGCCTCAGTGACAATCCACTCTACCCCTGGTTTCCATCCTCACCAAACTCAAATGGACATTATGCCTTGCAGTCTTCATCATCCGACATTTGGCATACTTGTTTGGGTCATCCATATGCCAATGTTCTTCGAGTCTTACTTCCTAAATTTGATTGCTTACTTAATAAACGAAACCAATGCTTCCACTGTTCCACTTGTCTCAAGTCTAAGGCTTATCATTTACCATTTTTTGATCGAATCACTTTTAGTACGAATTTTCTAGAATTAATTCAATGTGATGTATGGACATCACCACTTTCTTTTATCACTGGCTATAAATATTATATTTTGTTTGTAGA
>JAOTAZ010000008.1:24607365-24618559 GCA_025629785.1 Erythroxylum oxycarpum | reverse complement strand
GAATGGATATTATCATTATAATTATAATGGTTGGCTAAGAGGAAGGAATGATTACCATTACCATTGATAGTGGTTAATAATATTTTAATTGATAATAATGTGAATTAAATAATATTAATAATTTAATTAATTACAATATTTTAATTAATGAATAATTATATTTTAATTAGTTATATTTTAATAAATAACAATATTTTATTAATTAATTACAATATTCTAAAGAATGAATGAATTATATTTTAACTAATTATAGTAATTAATTAATTATATTATTTTAATTAATTATATTTTAATTAGTTGATTAATTAATTACTATATTTTAATTAATAAATGAATTATATTTTAATTAATTAATTACTCTATTTTAATCAATGAATGGGGGTTATGGAGGATTTTCTCAAAGTGGGATATCAAACTATTACCCCTGTAATCATAATCAACAACCAACTACTCACTTTTCATTCTTTACCCATTAACTCCTTCTTAAACCTATCAACCAAACACTCCCTAAGTGTATTTTTCATCACACGTATTTCTGTTTCTCTTAGCCATTAGGGAAGTTGTATTTCTCTTGTCACTTTTTTTAATATTTTAGTTATTTATTAATAGGGATATAAGAATTGCATGCATTTTTCACGACTCTAAATCCTTTGTCCCATTTATTCAGTACTTATGTTGTCTCACTCATCTACGGCCATAGATTATACTGAGACCTACTAAAATGCACAAGATAAGTATTGGATAAATAAGACAGAAGATTTGGTTCCATCTTTCACCTCTTCATTTTACAGTCTAATAATTTTTGTCTCTCTCGAGAACTGAGAAAAAAAAGAATCAAAATCTACAGTTCTTTAAAGGAAGTTTTAATTGTACGGCTCCTTTTTGTTCTACCTTGTCTTAAAGAGAAGAAACGAGAACAAAAGGATACCGAAAAGTGAAATGCTGGCACGTGGCACGCAAATATTGTTGTTTAGGCTAAGCCCAAAATCATGGGAATTTAAAACCTGTCCTCGTACCCAAGAAAATGGCGACTAGTGACTTCTGTCTCGGACATTTCCACCGCTACTCTCCGCTTTGTTCATTTCGTCTTCACCAACACAATCTCATACATAGAGTTAAAACAGCCTTAAATTCGCCTTCTTCTTTTCCTCGTAGTATTTGTAGGAGTGACATTGCTAGACTTGGATTTGGATTAAAATCTCGTCAACCGAAGTCGGCGTCGACGGCGGTGTCGGCCACCATGCTTCACCCAGATCCTCTAGTCTCCGATCTTTACGCCACTGGTGTCACTGCCGCTATTGCTCTCTCTCTTATTCGTCTCTGGAAAGAGACCGCCAAGCGTGGTATTTTCGATCAGGTCAACTCTCTCTCGCTCTCTGTCTTACTCACGCACTCTCTTTAAGGAAAAGGAAAGTAGTGCTACCAGTTCAATACCCAGGTTCCAGTGTAAGCTTTTCTAAAAAAGGAGGCTTGTTGACTTGGTGTCTGTTTGTTACTGTTAATATTATCCTCTGTCTGAAGAATGCCACTTCTACTAAGTGACCCTTTGTGATTTAAGGACTCATTACTCGTAAGGTTTATCTTTTTGTGTTCCCCCATTGCTTAATTTACCTCAGTTTTAAAAGAATTGACACAAACTGTGAGTTGCTGCATAGTGCCGTTCCCATTGTTCATAGTCTGCTTTGGGCCTTTTGGTAAGTGATAGCTAATGCATTTTCTTTTACTATAAATTCAAATATTCCAAATTATTGGATCTATACTCTGTCTTGAACTCTGGAAACAAAAAACAATGAGAACGAAGAAACATACAAGTAATGTTGAGCTCTTGGAGTTCGAATGATGCAACCGAACTGAACTTAGTTTGTTGTTGACAATGTCCTTAAGCATGTGAATCTGGGGGGAGATATGGGGTGAATGAGTGTAACTTTCAGTTTATGGCTTCATGCGGAGTAGAAGAAGAGGCAATTGATATGCTCCAGGGATGCATTGAGACTTGAGATCTGCGGATTAATTCATCTAAAAATTTTCAGTTCATTAGTGAAATCAACTATTAAATGGAACAATTGTTTTATCTACTCCACATTAATAGTTTTTTGAAAGTTTCATATTTACTTGGCTAGATTTTGCTTTCCTTCATCTGTTATTTTTCAGAAGCTCAACAGGAAGCTTGTGCATATAAGCATCGGGCTAGTTTTTATGCTTTGCTGGCCACTATTCAGGTAATTTCTTGACCATTTGACTTCTAAGTAGTCTTTGAGTATCTTCTTTTAACAATATGGGGAACGCTTATAGTTCCGGGCATCGTGGAGCATGGTTGGCTGCCCTTACTCCTGGTGTTAACATAATACGGATGCTTCTTGTGGGAACTGGATTATGGAAAGATGACGACATCGTGAAATCAATGAGCAGATATGGAAACCACAGGTTACTGCTTTAGATTAGAATTTGTTCACAATAATGTAGAGATATCATTCTTGAGGCTTTGTATTGCCTCCCTTCAGTCCAGCCCACCCAGAGAAACCCCAGCTGCATTAAACTGAACCAGTTGGATGGGGTATACCAAATTGGCCTGCTTGCATATGATCTTCTTGGCTTTCTTTTTTTTTATAAATATATTTGTCTCATGGGTATAAGATTTCTTCTATGTGGAGAACTTGTTAATTGAATGTGAGACAGGGTGACATTTAGTTGTCCTAAAAGAGAGAGAACAAGTTAACTTTATTCTTTCATCTTCTGCGTCTATGAGAAATGTTAAATTCTTTCTTTATTTCTCAATTGTTTTGAGAAATGTTAAATTCTTTCTTTATTTCCCAATTGTTCTTTCTTTTCCTCCATGCATCAGGGAACTTCTTAAAGGACCTCTATACTACGCCACAACAATTACAACTGCTTGTGCGATCTATTGGAGGACTTCCCCTATTGCAATTGCAGCAGTTTGCAACCTGTGTGCAGGAGATGGTACTTTCATTTGAGACTTTCATAGCTCTGCTTTGCTGGTAGGATGAAATGCTACGTAGTGAATGCAATATTTTGGCACACAGAGTTGTGTGCTCTGGCTTTACCTTTATATTAGTCGTAGTAACAGAATTGGTTACATGAGAGAGAGGGAGAGATGATTAACCATACACGTGTATGTACAATAATATAGGGAAGAATAATAAAGAATAAATGAATTAATTATATGCTCTAACATTCCCCCTCAAACGAGAGGGTGTTGCTGTTAGTCTGAGTTTGTTTCGATATTGAATGAAGAAAGAATGAGTTAGTGCCTTGGAGAAACAATCAGCTATTTGATAAGAGGAAGGTAAATAGTGAACATTGATGAAGCCTGAGAGTATGAGATCACGGATGAAATGAATGTCAATCTCTATATGTTTACTACGTGCATGTTGAACTGGGTTGGTAGCACGAGCACGAGCACGAGCACTTAGATTGTCCCACCAGATCATAAAAGGTTGTTGCAAAAATAATCCAAGTTCAGACAGTAACGAACATATCCATTTAACCTTGGCTGCACCATCTGTAAGGGCTCGGTATTTGGATTCTATGCTCGAATGAGAAACAACTCTCTGTTTACGAGAACTCCAAGAAACTAATGTACTCCTAAGATATACACAAACACCAGCCATGGATTTTTGATCATTGACGTCTGTAGCCCAATCTGCATCAGTGAATTCAGTCACTTGAAGAGATTTGAAAGGTTTAATACGTAGACCAAGTTGACAAGTACCCTTAAGATATTTGAGAATATGTTTTACTCTTTGAAAATGAATATCGGTGGGTTGAGATAGAAACTAGCTAAGTTTATTCACGGAGTATATCAGGCCTGGTGGTGGTAACATATTGAAGGGATCCAATAGCTTGTCAGTAGAGAGATGGATCTTTCATAGGTGTTCTATCGTTTTTTGAAAACTAACGTCCAGTGACCATTAGAGTTGGTACTGGTGCACAGTCCAACATGTTAAATCTCTTTAGGATATCGAATGTATACTTAGCTTGACTCAGGTGAATGCCCAAGTTGTCTCTGCAGATTTCTATTCCTAGAAAGTAGTATACGGGACCAAGATCTTTCAAGGAAAATAGATTATTTAGCTTCAAAACTAAGGACTTCAGGTAGCTAGGATCATTACCAGTGATTAGTATATCATCGACATATTTGAGAATAAAAACTATGAGCTTCGTCATAAGTAGAAAAAGTGGCACATCTGTTAGGATTAATACCGACAACAAACCTAGGATATGGCGAGTGTCCACAAGAAGAAAGAGAGGGGGCTGTGAGCAATGACGTGGGCAATGATAATGATGTGGTCAATGATGCACAAGTTAGTTAGGAATGTGGCACATGGTTGGGAAATAACAGAATGTATGGGTGGTTACCTAAGTAGGGGGGCTAAGAGAGAATAGGGTCATTCCGGAAAATAGAAGGAAACAGAATATGGTGATAGAGAGAAGTTTTTCTCCCTGAGGAGCTTCTTCAGCTCTGGGTTAGAAGGTGCTATAGTGAGTCACCTTGTAATACTCGTATACTGTCTCTATTATCAATCATCAATATAGTAAATCTCTAGCATATTAAGCTAGAGTCCTAACATTGGCTCGACCTGTCGGATTCGAAGAGAGGGGAGGATCAGCTTTTGGAGGACTTTCACAAACACAAAAACAAATTTAGAGTAACATACCTTGATGCCACCTAAGATGTCCGATAGAGTAGACGTGTTGGAATCCTTCATGGCAAACCTGGAGGCTAGAGTGGAGGAAATCCAATCATTCATGCGGATGGCCATGGGGGAAATGCAGCGGGCGTTGTTGATGGAAATGAGCAAAATGATGGGAAAGCGGCCAGAGGAAGGACAGGGGAGTGGTGAGGTCTCAGGGAGGGGGCAGGCGATGGCTGGTGAAAGGCGACAACCAACTCCGATGGAGCATTCATCGGACACTATGGAGGAGTATCGGATGTCAGTCCGCAAGGTGGAATTGCCCATGTTCGATGGGTCAGACCCTGTAGGGTGGATTACAAGGGCGGAGATGTATTTCGAGGTTCATAATACCTCAGAACCAATTAAAATGAATTTTGCTCTTCTGAGCATGGAAGGCTCAACCATACACTGGTTCAACCTATTGCGGGAGACGCAAGAAGTTCTGGATTGGGAAAAATTTAAGTGGGCTCTAATTGACCGTTATGGAGGGAGGAAATTTGACAACCCATTTGAGGAGCTATCAGACTTGCAACAGACAGATTCGGTGGAGGAGTACATCGAAGCTTTTGAATTCATCTCATCGTAGGTGGGTCGCCTACCCGAGGAACAATACATGGGGTACTTCATGAGTGGTTTGAGGGCTGATATTTGCCAACGGGTGAGGACATTTGGGCTAGTGAACCGTTACTAGCTGATGAAGATTGCCAGGGCAGTGGAGGAAGAAGTTATCGGTGATGAGGGAGGGACCGAACACTCTAGATCGCGCACCCGCGTCTGGATGCCGCATCGAGGAAGCTCTTTTAGGAGTGGTTTGCGGGTCAGCCCGAACCGTAGGGACATGGAGCATTCACACCCGATGGGTCGCGGGAAGGTGGTAGACGGATATGGATCGGGCTGGATCTGGGAAGCTTATAGGTCACAACCCCACTTCCCTGCGCCGAATCGAGGAGGAGTTTCCATCCTCGCGACTCGTACCAGACGACCGGACAGTGACCAAAGGGGCTCGACTGAGAAGAACAGGGGCCTGCGACATCTCTCCTATCACAAGCTCATGAACCGAAAGGCCAAGGGCCTTTGCTTCAGGTGCGGGGAGAGATTCCATCCTCTCCACCAGTGCGCGGAGAAACAACTGAGGCTCCTGATTTTGGATGACAATGAAACACTGACCGAGGATGGAGAAATCATCACGTTGGAGGCTGAAACTGAAGAGGAGGGAGAGATAGCATTAGAATGTAGAGCGATGGGAGTCTTCCGTGTGAAGGAAACCGAGACAGTGAGGCCTGAAACGAAAACCATGAGGTTGGAGGGGAGACTACAGGGAGTGCCTATTGTGGTTCTTATTGACAGTGGGGCCAGCCACAACTTCATTTCACCTGAGTTAGCCATTGGCCTTGGGCTGCATGTAAGGATGAGTAGAGCCTTGGGAATCAGATCGGGGGATGGTCACAAAGTGGCTACAAAAGGAAGGTGTATGGTAGTGCCTATTTGGTTGGGAGAAATGGAGTGGAAGATAGATGCGTATGTCCTGGATTTAGGAGGAGGAATGGACGTGATCTTGGGAGTGGCTTGGTTGCAAACTTTAGGGAAGGTCATGGTTGATTAGAAGGAGATGACCATGCAATTCCAACATGAGGGGCATAAGGTGCAATTGTGTGGCAATGCAAGTCTTCATATTACACCGAAGAGGGGTAGTGAGTACCATGAAGATTTAGTGTGCTTGCATGGCCTCCTTGCTATCTTGAGCGGGAGTTTCCTATCGGTGGAAGGGGTAGATATAACAGAGGGACAACAGAAACAGCTTACCCGAATAGAAGAAGGGGAGTTGAATAAAGTGTTGACTAAATTTCCAGAGGTTTTTCAAGAGATGCAAGGGCTACCTCCCGAAAGGAACCACTCGCATGCTATTGTTCTGCAGCAAGGGCAAGGGCCTATCAGTGTAAGACCTTATAAATACCCTCATCATCATAAAGATGAGATTGAGAGGCAAGTGCAGCATATGTTGAATATGGGGATTATTCGTCCGAGCTCTAGTGCCTATTCTAGCCCGGTCATCTTAGTTAAGAAAAAGGATGATTCATGGAGAATGTGTGTTGACTATAGAGCATTGAATAAGGTCACCGTCCCTGACAAGTACCCTATTCTGGTGGTGGAGGAGTTATTAGATGAGTTGAATGGTGCAGGAGTTTTCTCTAAATTAGACCTCAAATCTGGTTATCATCAAATTCGGGTCAAGAGAGAGGACATCCATAAAACGGCTTTCCGAACACACGATGGTCACTATGAATTTCTCGTGATGCCGTTTGGATTGACCAACGCACCGGCAACATTTCAATCTGCTATGAACGACATTTTTAGGCCCTTCCTCAGGAGGTTTGTGCTGGTTTTTTTTTAATGACATTCTCATATATAGTGCTGATTGGGAGACCCATCTCTTACACTTAACAAAGGTTTTGGAGGTCTTGAGAAACAATCATTTTGTGGTTAATCATCCGAAGTGCAATTTTGGGAAAAGAACAATAGCATATTTGGGTCATATTATCTCTGAACAGGGGGTAGCGGTGGATCCAGCCAAGGTTTCAAATGTAGTGAATTGGCCTATTCCTCGGAATGTAAAAGGAGTGAGAGGATTTCTTGGGTTGACGGGTTATTATAGAAAGTTCATTATGAACTACGGTAAGATAGCCAAATTATTTGTGACATTTTGAGGTTCTAAATGGATTGATTTTTTCGAATGAAGTAACCCAACAAATGGATGTTTTGGTTTGTATATACCATCCTTTGCTCGTGAACTGATTGGGTGTGCTTGTTTGGACTTGCCTTTTAGACAAGTTTTTGGACTCTCATTTCTTGTTCACTTATGCTCTGCCCACTAGTGCTCGTCCCATCTGTTGAAGAAGACTCGTGACTCGGTGAATGAGGCTCATGTGAGGGGATTATAGCCGTTGGAGATTTATCCATTGAGCCAACATATTCTTTGGAGTTTAAAGATCTGCAGTATTGCTGCTTTCTAAGTTATGAGTGCTTTCTTTGTTTGGAGTAATTATCAAAGGAATAATACACTCATTCTCAGTAGATGTCACTCGTTGATTTAGAAAACCTGCAGTACAAGGGAAAAACGAAGCATCAAACACAACATGGCGTGAGACGCTGCCATGTTCTTCCTAAAGAACTGAGACATTTGGATCCCTTGTGTTGGGATGCAGGTCTAAGATAATCGCACTTCTGACTGTGGAATTGGAACTTATGCTCATTATATGCTTTTAGACAAGGATAGCATGCACATCCGAAAGGCTATAATGTTTTGTAGTCAGGTTCTACTCCTTAAAGCTGAAACAGAGGTGTTGATCCTTCACGTGTAGGTGTTGGAAGTCGGTTGATGAGGTATATGGCCATTTGAAAAGCATCTACCCAGTATGTGAGAGGTAACTAAGCTTGAGCTAATAGTGTCAACCCCATCTCAACAATAGGTCGATGTTTGCGTTCTGCTCTCCCATTTTGTGCAGAGATATAAGGACAAGTAAACCTCCTTTCAATTCTTGCCGCTTTTGTAATGCTCACATAGGGTTTGTATTCAGTCCCATTATCACATTGTATGGTTTTGACTTTTGTGTTAAAATGATTTTCAACTTGTGCCCGAAACAAGTTAAATGCATTCACAGCTCCTTGGTGTTTCAGTGGATATATCCAGGTGTATCTACTATAATCATCGACAAAATGAATATGGAAACGATGGCCACTTACTGATTGAATTGGTGAGGGTCCCCAAAGGTCCGTATGAACTAATTCCAAAGGAAAAGAAGCATGAGACATAGATTTGGAAAAGGGTAGCTGTTTTGATTTGCAATATTGACATGCTTCACAATCAAAATTCAGATGTTGAATATTCATATTGCCCTTATTCAGTATTTGCTTTAGAACTCTATCACTGGGATGTCCTAGCTTGTAATGCCATTTTTGGAACTCTTTTTCTTTTTGTGTAAGTGATGCCATATGAACTTGAGCAAGTGAAGCACGTTCACACATTTGATACATCCTTGGCTTGATATCCCCACACACCAGAGGGCGACCTATGTTCTTGTCCTTCACAACACAACCATCATTAGTAAAATGAACATCTATTGAATTGTCCTTAGTGAGTTTATTAACACTCATCAGGTTTTTAGTTGCAAAGGGTACTAGCAATACATCTTTAAGATAGAGTCTGGAGTTAGATGTAGATAAAGAGGTGGAACCTATTCCAGCTACACGAGTTGGTTCTCCAGTGCAAGTATAGAGATGAGTCTTACCTATATAATTGATATTCTCTAATTGATCAGCATATGGAGTCACATGATGGATCGGAGATTGTTTGTGGTTGAGTATAGTACCCTTCTGACGAGTTAGCATAGAAGGCTTGTGAAGTAGAATAGTTCCCAAAACCACGTCCAAAGCTAGATGGAGGTTGGAAATTTCTATCGAAACGGTGGTAGTAGTTTGCTACTACATGTCTTGGTTTCTCACACAAGTGACAGTATGGTGGATTTCCATTGTTGAAGCCAGCTCGATTTCCACGTCCTTGGCATCCTTGAGAACCACCGTGTGATCCTCTCCAAGAACTTTACTTCTTGGTATTTTGATTTGTATTAGAGGATTGATTATTAGTGTCATCATGTTGAGCAGCATTTGCAGTAGGTTGAATCGATAGAGTCGAGAAGTGGTTAAGTTGCTCCAGACGACTTCGAAGGCAAGGAGGGCAGATTGTGCTTCAATCCAAGTAAGGTTAGGTTGATCAACCAACTTGACTACAATAGCATTATAGTTTAAGTCAAGACCATTTAGTGTATGAAGAATGAGAACATCCGTTGCAACGGGAGCTCTGGCCAAAAGTAGCTGAGCTATGATGCTTTTCATTTTGCTAATGTACTTATCCATCTTTATTGAGTTTTTACGTGTTTGATGAAGCTCCAACTTGAGCACCATAACACACGATTTCACTGATGCGCTGGTGAGATTACAAGCACCAACCCAGAGATCACGAGTTGTGTGATAGAGAACCAGTTGAGTTCCAACTTCTTGGGTCATTGTATTACGCAGCTCGCTAGCTAGAAGTCGATCTACAGCATCCAATTCTTCGAAGGCTGGATTTGGAGTCATTTCTGCTCCTTCAAAGAAGAACCGAGAAGGCATTGAACCTGAGTCATTGATATGTGACTCAAGAAAATTTCTTTCGATTAGTGGTAAGCGGACGGATTTCCTAACGAGATAGTTTCCTCTATCCAACTTGATAGAGGTTGTTTGGTTGGAGGAATTAAAAAGAATATGTTTTGGAAGTGTGGGTAGTCGAGATAGAGCTAGCAGAAGATGTAGAGGACGTTATTGAAGATGAAGCCATTGGAGAATAAAAATTCTCTGATACCAAGAAAGAAATGCTACGCAATGAATGGAATATTTTGGCACACAGAGGTGTGTGCTCAGGCTTTACCTTTATATTAGTTGTGGTAATAGAATTGGTTACATGAGAGAGACGGAGACATGATTAATCATACACGTGTATGTTCAAAAATATAAGGAAGAATGATAAAGAATAAATGAATTAATTCTATGCTCTAACACTGGTTAATTGAATTTTTTGTCAATTGTGTTTTAAGTTTTATTTTAAGCAAGAAACTTAAAGATACTTGCAATATGGCTAAAATTCCTTAACTGTCTGCTCTATTCCAGGAATCGCTGATATTGTTGGAAGGAGGTTTGGCTTCAAGAAAATTCCTTATAACAGAAATAAGTCTATAGCTGGTAGTGTCGCAATGACACTGGCTGGTTTTTTGGCATCCCTAGGGTATATATTTCCTCACATATTCTTTAGCTGCATACTTAGTAATTGCTGTTTTAGATATTGGAGTTGGATTTGCAACTGATGATGTTCAGTGGTGCAGGTTCATGTTTTATTTTGCCTCATTTGGGTATGTCCAAGAAAGCTTGAATATGGCACTAGGTTTACTTGTCCTTTCTGTTGCCTCAGCCTTTGTTGAATCACTCCCCATTAGTACTGAGCTTGATGACAATCTTACTGTAACTCTTACATCTATACTGCTGGGGAGTTTTGTATTCTGATATCAAGTAGTTTTGTTAATTTGCAAAGTCCATTTCAGCCCCGTTAGATGCTCTGTTCTTTGTATGTTCAGTATAAAACTCGGATGGTCTATGTATCTTAACAGTTGTTTCTCTTCCACAACAATTACACTGGTCCTGAATACAAATTCTTATTCTGTAATTGCCGGAATTCCTTGAACCTCGGAAATATTTTGAACGGTGCTTTACTTAAGTTCTTCAATGCTGTGGAATAGTCTTGCCCGTTTCATCGTAGATTTTTCCGTGACTACATGCTGTGATGACAGATCCCTCAGCTATACCCTAATACAAGAGCTACCTAATATTTTACTTTATTTTTTATTTTTGATATTTTCTCCATCATGAAAGCAGCCGACCACTTGAGACAATTGTCCTGCTTCGCAAATTGATAA
>JAOTAZ010000008.1:24540859-24551232 GCA_025629785.1 Erythroxylum oxycarpum | reverse complement strand
CGTTTCGCTTGTGGGCCCTTCGTTTTCGCTTTGGGCTTTGGTGTTGGTTTTTCCGTTAATTCCGTTTTCCGTTGTCGGTTGGGGTCCGGTTTCGAGATTGGGTCCTAACATAGGTGGTATCAGAGTAAGAAAATGAATGAATGATAGTTAAGGTCTGAATCGCTTCGGATGAGTTGGGTTCCGGAAACGAGATCCAACATGGGGCATATCTAAAAGGACCCATCCTAGAGATCCCTTTCTATAACCCGAGTGGAGGTCTCCCGATGACCCCACAGTAGCCCTCTAATCATTTTCTGACTCGACCAAATAGTTCCTGCAAAGTCAAGCCATTTAACTATTTCAAACCTTTTATACTTTAATAATTAAAAGTGTGGAAAATAGCGGAAATTTTTGTTTCTATCATTTTATTTAAAATTTTCTCAACATAACAACTGCATTTTGACATTCCCAAAATTTTTAAAAGCCCTGTAAAAGTTGAAAACACTTCTATATTCACACCAATTTCTCAACTACATATTTTGGACTTTGAATCCAATCATAAGCAACCCAAACAAATAATTATCAGCGGTCACTCCAATAAACTTTTAAAAGTTAAGACATATTCATGCATTTCATTTAAAAGCTTTTATAAACATCCATTTTTTTCCACAAATGTACATAACAAAATGACATAAGCACAGTAACACCTGACAATACAACTAATCTTAAGGCGGAGTCCCATTTACTACAGAACCTGTAAGCATACCTGAGGTGGTTTGTTTAAAAACATAAAAATAAGGGTGAGCTAAACGAGCTCAGTGAATATAATCAGTTTACAAGAAAATTGAACTTTTCATAACAATATAACTGCAATATTTCATATAATCATAAAGCTTATGGTAAAACATTTTGTATAACAATTTACTCATGCATCATTAAATCTAGTAATAACATAACATTTCATAAAACACAATTTCAATTTTTCTTGAATACTATTTTGAAATGCCTTTCGAAATTAAACTCACAATATAAACGTTTACATTTCCCATTTTCCTTAATCAATAAACAGTGGTGGCAATAAGTTTACAGAAAACTTTTATACTAAAAATAAGTCATCCACTAGAATTGGTGCTTGATAGGTGTGAAATGCATCATATTTTGGGGTATAGTTTGATATGTATTTAGTTGTTTATTCGATTGTTTAGTATGTGTTTAGGGTAGAATTGTTTTTGTTTGTGATTTATTTGTGTTTTAAGTGTTTTATAGGTTAGAACAATCCTTTGAGATTAAATATGATGTTTTTGAGATACCTTGATGTGTTTGTTAGTGTTTTAGGGTTAACATCAAAGAACAAAGAAGTTTCGGAGACATTTAGGCTAAAACAATGATCCACGATCGTGGCACAGCAGGCCACGATTATGACAGAAGGCTTAGATGTAGGCCACAATCATGACTTGTGCCAAGTAGATGCGCAGATGCTTACAAATTTCACATTTTGAGGAATTTTTTAGACCTTTTGGACCCTGGAAAAACCCTAGTTCAAAATTAAATACAAAAGAACATAAATAAAACAAAAAAAAACTTTAGAGATAGATAAACTCTCAACTAGTTTTGCTCTCTTGTCTTCATGACAAGTTTTTTCCTATTGAGTTATTCCTTGGGTTTTGATATTGTGATCTCTTTTTGGATTGGCATCTTATGGCAAATCTGGAAGATATTAAGAGGCTTCAAGGGGGTATAGGGGTTATCATTGGAGGAGGAAGGGGTCAAAGATGTGGAAATTGAAATCCCAGATTTGGGAGAACAGGGGGAGGCCTCAAAGTGGTTGGCTGTGGGAAGATTGTTGACGGACAAACCTGTGAACTTCGCAATCATGAAGAATGTTATGGTAGCAGTTTGGAGACCAGTTAAAGGTGTGTCTATCAGAGATATTGGCCAAGGACGTTTTTTGTTTCAATTTTTCGCGAACTGGATTTTGATCGTTTCTCTAATGGAGGGCCATGGACATTCGATCAGTCGTTGCTTGTTTAGGAACCGATTTCTGATGTTCTTTAACCGTTGCAATTAGAGTTATAGAGAGTGGATTTTTTGGTCTAGGTGTTTGATCTCCCACCCGGATTCATGTATGATCATATGGCCAAGGTAACTAGAGATTTTATTGGGTCCTTTATTTCATTAACCCTAGAAACTTCGACGGTCTCTGGAAAGCCTATGTTCGAGTGAGAGTGTCGGTGGATGTCAGGCACCCATTGAAATCGAAGATGAAGCTGAAGAAAAAGGGAGTCGATTCAGTGCTGGTCAGCTTCAGAAATGAAAAGCTCCCTCCTTTCTATTACTTTTATTGAAGGTTAGGCCATGAAGATCGATTTTGCGAGCGCAAGTTTAACTCCCCGTTGGAGAAAAGGGATGCTATGTTGTATGGATCGTCATTGAGATCTGCACTGCAAAAGAGGTTGACCATGGGAGAGAAGTGGTTGCGGGAAGTAACCAGTAAGGGAACAGACGCTATAGGGGAGGCTGACGTGACGAGAATGGAAGTTGAGCAAAATCAGGCAGTAAATTTGGGATCTGTTTCTATTTCAACAGTTGGAGGAAAACAATGCAAAGATAAAGGAATGATAGTGGAGGAATTAAAGCACCAGTCTTCTCTTAGTCAGGAGGCCGAACTTGACAGGGAAGTGGTGGACCTCAAGAGGAGAAGGGGGAAACTAGGCTACCCAAAATTCATTTTAGGCTAAAAATGGAAGTGGAGCGGGTCCTGTCATCCAGGCCTGCCAAAAGTAATGAGTGTGTTAAGTTGGAATTGTCGTGGGCTCAAGCAACCATGGGTAGGTCGAGTTTTAAAGGATTTGATATTCTTAAAAAGCCCATGTTTGCTTTTTTAATGGAGATTCTTATTGATTGGTCTATAGTTGATAGAATTAGAAGAGAAGTTGGTTTTGAAGGTTGCTTTGTAGTTAATCCTATTGGGTAAGGTGGTGGTTTTGCTCTGCTTTGGAAACTTAATAATACAGTAAATTTTCTTGGTTACTTGTCGAACTATGTAAATGTTAAAGTTGGAGCATGACAGGATTTTATAGTTTCACAGAATGGTCCAGGAAGCGCCAATCTTGGGACCTTCTTTGCCAATTAAGTGTGAAATCTGATTTTCCTTAGGTTGTTGTAGGTGATTTTAATGATATGTTGTCAGCATAGGAGAAGTTCGGGGGACGCCCCCGTTTGCTTTGGACAGTGATGTGTTTTCGGAGAGCTATCACGGACTGTGGTTTCTACGATCTTGGATGGGTAGGTGAGAAATTCACGTGGGAGTGGAGGCGTTTTGGGCGTGTGTGGATGATGGAGCGTTTGGATAGGGGGATGAGTTGTGTTAATTGGCATGAGATGTACCAAAATGCGCTGGTTCACGTGTTGGATGGTAGTACTTCGGATCACTGGGCCATCTTTTTAAGTTTGGGGGTGTCTGTGATTTGTTACATGCGAAAGTTAGAGAACATGTGGACTAAGGAGGCAGAGTGTAAATGAGTGGTGGAAGCTAGCTAGTTAGCGGGTGGAGGTGTAATTTAGAATCTGGATAGTTGTCGGGATGCTCTAGTGGTGTGGAGTAGGGATAATTTTAAAGAATTTGATTTGCGACTTCGGGAGTGCAGGAGTAGGATAGGGAGATGGAGTATATGTCTGGATGATATCTCCCAGCGCCTATATGAAGAGGCAAAACAAGAATACCATAATGTTTTGGGACTGAAAGAAATTTTTCTAAAGCAAATCGCTAAGCAGTTTTGGCTTAACGAAGGAGATTCCAATTCAAAATATTTCCATACGACAATAAAGAGTAGGAAAAAGTGGAATTACATTGGCCCTTTGAGAGATGCCAGTAATGTCATGCATAAAGACTATGCACAAGTTTCCAAGTTGGTGGTGGAATATTTTTCCAATTTATTTACATCAGGTGCAGGTGTTATGGAGGGGATTCTGGAGTGCGTTGATTCTAAGGTGTCAGAGGATCATAATGTTATGCTAATTGCTGATATTACTGAGGAGGAGGTTCGCGAGGCGGTCTTCTTTATGCATCCTGACAAATCACCAAGTCCTGATGGGTTTAATCCATGTTTTCTTAGACTTATTGGTCAACAATGAAAGCTCAGGTTCTTGCTACATGCAGGTTGTTCTTCTGGGAGGGTATCTTGTCGAAAGGCCTTAATTGTACTAACCTAGTACTTATTTCGAAAAAGAAAACCCAGAGCGTGTGACTTACCTTTGGCCTATCTCACTCTGTAATGTGATGTACAAAATCATTGCGAAGGTTATGGCGAATAGGCTAAAAAGTGTGTTGAATTAGGTGATTTTGGATGTTCAGAGTGGTTTTGTGTCGGGAAGGATGGGTGCAGAAAATATCGTCATCGTGCAGGAGGTCCTGTACTATATGAAGAGGAAATCACAAAGGGCTGTGGGAGTTAGGGCATTGAAAACTGATATCAGTAAGGCCTATGATAGGGTAGAGTGAGCTTTTCTATAAAGAACTATGCTCAACTTGGTTTTTGCAGAGCTTTGGGTGAGTTGAATCATGCTATGTGTGGGATTTGTCTAGTACAACATTTTATTAAATAGGGAGGAGATCAGGAAGGTACAGCTGTAGAGGGGGGTTCGTCAAGGAGACCCATTGTCACCGTATCTATTTGTTCTATATGTCGAAGGATTGTCGGCTTTGTTGAGAAAGAGGGAGAGGGACAATAATATTAAAGGATGTCGGGTGGCCTGTGGTGCCCTAAGGGTTTTGCACTTGTTTTTTTTTTATGATAGTTTGTTGTTCTTTGGGGCGATTGCTATAGGGACTGAAACTGTTAGAGGTTGTTTGCAGAAATATGAGTTGGCATTGGGGCATATGATCAATTTTAAGAAGTCATATATCTCATTTAGTAAGAATATAGACTATAATTTACATGGGCAAATTGCTAATCTGTTAGGTGTAAAGGTGGTGCAGGACCATGGAATGTATTTGGGTATGCCGATGGTGATAGGGAGGAATAAGGTGAGGGTGTTTAATTATGTGGTGGAAAAGGTGTAGCATAAATTGACTAGTTGTAAATCAAGGATGTTGTCGAGAGCAGGGAAGAAGTTCTTTTACGCTCTGTTGTGCAAACTATCCCTAATTATTTTATGTCAATTTTCTTGCTTCCTTTGGCAATCTATAATAAGATTGAAAAGCTGATGAGTGAGTTTTATTAGAGAAAGGGGGCAGGAGATCGAGGTATTCATTGGATGAGGTGGGATTTGTTATGCGTTCATAAGAAGGGAGGTAGCTTGGGGTTTAAAAAGCTTGGAGACTTTAACATCTCTTTGCTGGCGAAACAAGGCTAGTGTTTATTGCTTTACTCGAATGCTTTGGCATCTTAGATCCTAAAGGCTAAGTATTTTCCAAATTCCTCCTTTTTTGACTCTAGTTTGTGTTCGAATCCTTCATTGGTGTGGCGGAGTATTAAAGAATGTATGCAAGTACTGAGGGAAGGTTGTAGGATTCATATTGGTGACGGGAAAAACATTAGAATCTGGGGTAATCCTTAGTTGATTGCTAATAACCCCTATGTTGAGACTATGAATACATCAAGTAGAGACGATGCTATGATGGAGGATTTAATAGTGATGGGTTCATTAAGGTGGGATGGGGAGGTGTTAGGTGAAGTGTTAATCAAAGAGATCAGAATTTTATTAAATGCATTCCCATATGTAGGGAGAGGGAGGATGAGTGGTTTGGAAAGGGAGCTTAACAGGTTGTTATAAAGTGAAGGAAGGATATCGAATGATTTAAAGTTCGATTGAAGAAAATTTGTGTTGGCTTGGGGTAGATTGGGGGGAGAGTTTGGAATTTAGAAGTCCACCTAAAGGTCCTCTCATTCTTATGGCGAGTGTTAACTATATCACTTCCTATGTTGTGTAATCTCCAAATGAAAAGGGTATAGCTTCTAAATATTTTTCCTAATTACAGAGGTGATCGGGAGTTTGATACTCATCTTTTCATTTCATGTAATTTTGTAAGAAATATATGGTTATAGTTAGGTGTAGGTTGGTTCGGAGGTGTTAAGTTTACGTGGGAGTGGTTCAATCGACTTAAAAGAATGGCCAGTAAGGAAGAGATTTGTATGGCGGTGATCATTTGGTGGTGGATTTGGGAAAGGAGGAACTGTGTGGTTTAGAGACAAGAGCATTTATCAAAGGACCAACTCTTGCGAGCGGTGTTAAGAATGTGGCAAGAGTGGTCCTCTCGTTTGGTGGTTAATCAAGAAACTTTGGGGGAGGGCCGGGCGAAATAGAGGTGAAGCAAACCTTCTAGGGGGGTCATTAAGTGTAATTTGGATGGGTTTTTGGATGTGGTAGGAGCAAGTAGCGAGGGTGGTTGGGTGATCATAAATAGTGATGGCATTTGGTTGGTGGGGGCTGCGATGCGGTTTGATGGGATTGTTGATCCTTTGTTCGTTGAAGGCTTGGCTATCAAGGAAGCGTTATCGTGGTTAAAGGATCATAACTTGTTTAATGTGTTAATTGAGAGTGACTCAACTTTTATATGAGGCAATGAATTTGAGCTCTACATCATTAGGTTATTTAGGTAACATTATTTTGGATTGTAAGGCCTTGCTTTTGTCAATTGGCAGGCCAACTATTACTTTCATTCGTTGGTCAGCGAACTCACTCACTCACGTGCTTGTACAAGTAGCTCTTTTTATGTCTAATAGGGAGGTGTGGGGGTCTGTCCCACCCTCTTTTGCTACTGATGTTCTTATTTCAGATCTCCAATAATAAGCATTATCACAGTTTACTAAAAACAAAAAACAAAACAAGAAGAACAGAAAGAAGGAGCTTTTGCATCGGCCACTTTAGAGAGAAACCCTAGAGAGAATCGTTGAGAGAATTAGAAAGAGAAGAAGGAAGAGAGAAGTGGATAAGAAGTTGACATCTGCGTACTTCTCAGATTTGGAGTTTCCTGACATCGTTGCCTCCCGTCTTCGTTTAGAATCATATTTCCTGTTATTTCCATTTTTATTATTGTATTTAATTGGGAATGGTGATGGTAGGATTGTGAATGTTGATATATTTTATACTCACCTTTAGGATTTTTTTATCTTTGATTTAATAAAATCTTATTGTTTTATGTTTATTGGATTTATTATGATTGATTTTTGTGATTGTATAATTTAGTAATAGACTGGAGGGTGAATTGAATGAAAAAAATTAAATTGGGCTAATGAGAGTTAGGTGATTTAATAAGAGCGAGAAATTAATCAAATCGGTAATTGTGTGAAGAGAGATCTCGTATAGGTTCCCGATAGTTTATTAGACAACTTCAGATCTAATTAAGGTTTTTGGATAGATTATTAGTTGAGAGATTGCAATTTTTCATAATCTGATTAGGGTTTATAATTTAGGGTTAATGGTTATAACTCAAGACAGAGTAATCAATCCTAGGATCATCTACGACCAATAATCCAATAATTCATAATCAATTAGGTTAGCGTTAAAGATAGGTAAAAATTCCCATTTCTCTCAATTGATAGTTCCTTTAGGTTGATTCTTGAGTGTGTTGCAACTACTATGTTGTCAATATTTTTGTAATTGATTCTTAGAATTGAGTTGCATGATTGAATTAAATTCTTGCCATAGTTTTGTTACATATTGCGAACTGATTTGGCCTTAGATTTTAGGATTAGATTATCCCTCCTCGTGGGATCGACACCTTAGGTACTACGCGAATGACTCGTATGTTTGTGGATTATCGAGGTTATTAATTAGAACTTACACATATCGGAAAACCACAATTAGTGTTATATGGTACCTCTCAAATCACTTTTAAAATAAATAGTGATGGTATTATTATCACATGACTTTTCTTACTCAACGTAGCCCCACCACTAATTTCTTTATCATACAATACACTAGGCCTAAAGTCACGGAGTTGGTTCTACATCGTTTACTCTCGATTAGTTAACCGCTAATTACGGAGCTGGTTCTACATCGCTTACTCGTAATACTTTAACCGCTATATGCAGATAGTTATGGAGCTGGTTCTGCATCAATTTTTCGTAACAAGTCACAGAGTTGGTTCTACATCGCTTACTCGTGACTAGTTAACCAATATTTACAAAGTTGGTTCCCGTTTACCCGTAATAAGTTAACCGTTATAAATATGCCGATATAATAACATGTATAAAGCCTAGCGATGTACCATAGGCAAAATTAACTCTTATATTTACAACTCATCTTACGGTAGAATTGAATTATTTCAATGTAACTCCCAATCATATAAAGTTTAACTTTCAATTTAAAACTCATATATTGCCAAAGCATACACTTATGCTAGTAATATTCACTTGTAAAATATCATTTATATAAAACTCAGTATAAATATTCATTTCATGATCAAATAAAAAACATTTGCATAAAATCAATTTAAAGAACACTTACATTTCATAAATTCTTTTGCAAATAATTAAGTCATATAAAACAGTTAAAATACACTCACAACTTGTTAGTTTCCTTTTCACCACTTCAAAACCCTTAAGTTGGCTTCATTTTTTGATCCGAAAACCTAATACCAATACATTCAACTCCTTAATACAATTTTCAATTAAATATACCATATACCATGTCAACTTCATTCCTTTCCACATACACTCCACATCCTTAATGACATTCATATGGTTATTACTTCATAACCATATTTTAATCCTAAAAATGCCTTTAAGGCTAAACTTAACATATTATACCTAAACTCTTCCAATTCAATTTAATTTGATTTCTAACACTTAAAACCCATCCAAATTCAATCCCATGACATTTTAATACACACATTTAAGCCATAAAATTTCATTAATAATTTTTTTTACAAAATCAAGCACTCTAGGCCGAATCTTAATCAAAACCAATTCCAAATCAATTAGTTTTCATTTCTTTCCTTCATTAGCATAAAAATAATGCTATGAACAACATAAAACATCAAAATAAAATTTTGGATCATAATGCATTAAAGACCCTATCCTTGGCCGAAAACTTATCTAATCATTTCTATGGTTTTTCTTTCATTTTTTCATCATTAAACTAACTTCCCAATGCTATTCATTACTGGTAAATCATCAAATAACAACATAAGACACTTTAGGCAATAGATCTCACCTTTTACCAAGTTTGAGCAAGGTTCCATACACTTGATTCATGTGATTTTCTTCTCCCAATTGTTTCCAATGCAATAAAACCTTGATATTACATCAAAAGGGTGTAAATCACACCATCAAAACCAAATCTAACCTATAACCTAACAAATCAGATTTTTCAACAAGATTAGTAAGCTTACCAACCCATTTTCTTCTTCTTCTTCATTATTAATTGGAGGTAGAAGAGCATGAAAAATGGTTTGGATCTCTTCACTTTTTCGAAACCGTAGCTCTCTCTTCTCCTTTCTCTTTTCTTTTCTTTTTTCTCTCTTTCTCTACATTTCTCTCATCAATGGTAGCCACCAAAATTTAAAGAAGATGAAGGCTTTGTTGAATTACAAATTTGCCCCCATTTCCATTATAATTACACCTTTTTCCTTCATAACATCTTATAATTACAACTTTACCAAAATGTCTCATATTTACACTTTTACCCAGTCCACTTGTCACCATTTAATTAGTTCTCTTCTAATGACTCATCATTCCACTAATTTTTTGCAAAAAAGCCAAATTGCCCTTTAATGAATACAAAAAACCAAATTGCCCTTTAATTCATTTAATTCACTAACTAACTGAATTAAAATTTGAAAATATTCCACAACCATCTTATCATCAAATTGACCATAAAATATTCGAATTAGGGTCAATACTTAATGATTGGATGCTTAAAATTTTTTTTTTGAATGGGTTTAAAATCCTCAATACCCATTATTTTCCAAAAATTTAACCCTAAACTTTCGGATCTTCCAAAATTCATCCGATCAGACTTATTTTTGAACCATTTTGGTATGATTAAACTCTGATACCTATTCTGGATATGTTTTAGATTTTTAAGGTTAGGTCCCTAAAATCACTATTCAAGCAGATTCAATATTCATCCAAAAATACTATTCATCCAAATTCACAATTCATCCAGAAATCATCCAGATTTCATTGAAAAGTATCATCTAAATCCTCAAAGTGCATTTTTCCAATATATTAGGAACCTAATAGGTCAGACATCAAAGTACAATTTGTGAAAGAAAAATCAATTTAATTAAGTTAAACTTAATTATAAAGTTTGAGAAACTTTAAGAATCAAAAATTAGATATTCAATTTTATTAAAATTAAATTAATTAGAATTATAATTTGATTATAATTATAATTATAATTAAATAATTTAATTTTAATTAAAATTTAAAAAAATCCTAATGATT
>JAOTAZ010000008.1:24500421-24513247 GCA_025629785.1 Erythroxylum oxycarpum | reverse complement strand
GTTTCATTTTTTCTTTTTCTTTTTCCTTTTTCCTTAAACAAT
The DNA here is from genome assembly GCA_025629785.1 of Erythroxylum oxycarpum. Lineage (NCBI taxonomy): Eukaryota > Viridiplantae > Streptophyta > Magnoliopsida > Malpighiales > Erythroxylaceae > Erythroxylum > Erythroxylum oxycarpum. The sequence continues at coordinate 24,513,205 of JAOTAZ010000008.1, read as the reverse complement.
AAACAGTGATAGAAATAATTTTTCTGAAAACTTTTATACTGAAAACAAGTCAACCATTATTTACCAAAAAAAAGTCAACCATTATAATTGGTACCATATGGTGCCCCTCAAATTACTTTTAAAATAAATAGTGGCGACATTATTATTTTCATAAATTTTCTTGCACAACATAACCCACCACTAATTTGTTACCATATAGTATTCTAGACATAAAGTCACGGAGTTAGTTCTACATTGGTTACCCGCCATTGGTTAACCACTAGTTACAGATCTAGTTTTACATCACTTACCCATAATAAGTGAACCACTATAAACCAGTAGTTACAGAGTTGATTCTATATCGCTTACCGTAACAATTTTAACTATCACTATGTATACTCCATATGTGTAGTTGCACGGGACTATTGAAAGACACAATACCTCCTGTTGTTAGTAATTGACGCCACCCAAATACTTCCATGCACAATCGAAATACTCTAACTGATATAATAACATGTACAAAACCTAACAGTGTACAACAAAACTTTCAAATTAAAATTTGTATATTGCTAAAACATAAACTTATGCTAGCAATATTCACTTGTAATATATTTTTCACATAAAACTCAAGATAAATATTCATTTCATGATAAAATGTAAACCATTTGCTTAAAATCAATATAAAGTACACTCAATACTTGCTAGTTTCCTTTTTACCACTTCAAAGTCCTTCAGTTGGTATCATTTTCTGATATCGAAACCTAATAGAAATACATTCAATACATTTTCCAACCAAATACACCATAAACCATTTCAACTTTAGTACTTTCCACATACACTCTATCTACTTTTTTTTCCAAATAATAACATAACACTGGATTTAATAATTCCAACACCAGAAATACACATAATGAACATCCTTAATCACATTCACATGATCATTACATTATAACCATACTTTTATACCAAAGATGCCCTTAAGGCTAAACATATCATATTTTACATTAAAGTTTTTCAATTGAATTCCATTTGATTTCTAACACTTAAAACCAATCCAAATTCACTTCTATGAAATTTTAATACACACATTTAAGCCATAAATTTTATCAACAAATATTTACATAGTCATGCACCCTTGGCCAAATTTCATCCAAAACCAATTATAAATCAATTATTTTTCATTTTTTTTACTTATTAGCATAAAAATCATGTTATGAACACCATAAAACATCAAAATAGAATTATGGATCATATCACATTAAAAACCCTAGCCATGGAAAAAATATCATCTAATCATTTCCATGATTTTTCTTTCATTCTTTCATCAGCAAACTATCTTCATAATGTCATTCATTAATCTTGAACCATCAAATGGAAAAATAAAACACTTTAAGCAATGAATATTACCATTGACCAAGCTTGACCAAAGTTTCGGACACTAAATTTAGTGATTTTCTTCTCCTAATCACTGTCAATGCAATAAAACCTTGATATTACCTCATAATGGTGTAATTCACACCATTAAAACCAAACATAAATTATAACGCAACAAACCCAAATATTGATTTTTAATAGAACTAGTAAGCTACCAACCCAATTTCTTCTTCTTCTTCTTCACTTGGATGGCTATGGGATCTTGTGGATGGTTGATTGGAGTTAGAAGAGCATTAACAACTCTTTGGATGACTTCTCCATAGCCTAGCCGAAGCTCTCTTTTCTCCTTTTTCTTTTATTTTTTTTCTCTCTCATCCAACCTTTTTCCCATTAATGGCAACCACACTACATTCAAAGAGAAGAAAATTTGCTTAATTACACTTTCCATTTTCTTTAATGATATTTTATATTTACACCTTTACCAAAATTTCTCATATTTACACTTTAATCCATGCCACTTGTCACCATTTAATTGGTTACTTTGTAAACCAATTAATTCATGCTTATCTCATGGAAAATTTCCCATATAATGCTCATATGGAATTTCAACGCATTTAGTTTGACAAAAACACCATTTTGCCTCCTTTTAAAAAATTTAATGCACTTTATGCCCAAATAAATTCCAAAAATTTCTTATGGTCACCCTAACTTCAAATTGACCATTAAATACTCTAATTAGGCATTAAAAAATTTAAATTGGGTGCTTGAAAAAATTTAAATGGGAGAAAAATTACTAATTCTCATCATTTTTCAATATAGGGCATTTTAGTCCAATAATTTCAGATTACCAGAATTCTATTTAAACAGCTTCCGTTTTGAGTCATTTCAGTTCGTAGGAACTTCAATCTTAATTTCGAAGCTTTTCATCATATTTTGAAATTAATTGCATAAAAGAATTTTTAGATTGAATTCAGAAATTACTGAATGTCATTGAAATTATCTGGATTTTATTCAAAAGTATTACCTAGATCTTCAAAGTACAATTTTGAACTTTTAAAGGTCGTTCCGACTCATTTCATAGTTTTTCGAAATTTTCCATCAAGTTCAAAACTATCTGCAGTCTATCAGTGATCTCTATTATAATTTCAATAACACTTCTAAATACTTAAATTACTCTAGGATACTGTAAATAGAGTATGTTCTATAGAATGCATGTACAACACATTATACAATACAACAATCGAAGTACCACATTACAAGCTAGACCGAAGAGAGCAGTTGGAAGCGGCGGAGAAAATGGTTGGGCTTGGCCATGCAGTTGGAGAGAGCGGTGGAGGCAGCATGCGGTCCAAAGGTAAAGACGTGTGGTTTGATGGCCGGCGGTGGCCGACAACTTCCTGGTGAGGGAGGGGACGAGGGCTTGGCTAGGTAAGAGAGGAGAGAGAGACAGTGAGACGGAACAGACATGGAGGGTTATTAAATTTTCTTTTATTTACAAATAAGTCCTTAAGTTTTTAAAAGTATCGACAGTGAATACAGTTTCTTACCGTTTTCTAACGTTACGGCACGAGTATCAGAAAGTTGAATTTACCTTAACCTTGAACAGAACAGCTGGCCAGGGGTACAGATAAGCTGGAGGCTGCAAATGTCGCTTGAATCGTTCTTATCACTTACACGTGGCTCAAAAACTATGCAATGACCTTTTAATCCTTCAGAAGAAACAAACCCTGATCACAAATCAGTTCAGGTTAGGTTCTTTCATGAATGCCTTACGAACATTGAAACGTGTTGCCAATCCCTTGTTATTAACCGTGTACACAGATGCAATATGACTCCCCTGGAGTTATGTAAAATAATCTTCCGCCAGATATTTTACAGTGTGAAAGACCCAAAGTTTCTACGTACAATCAAATTAATTCATATTTTTTATTATCTATAAATAAATTTTTGTTACAAACTTTTGTTGATAACATCATGGCCTCTATACGAATATAGTGCATTTTAGGATTTTAAGGAAGTGATTACTTGTGATAAGAATGCGTGTGCATTTTAGGGTTTTAAGGAAAAAAGAAGGTGTGCATTTCCACGTTTCGCCTTTCTTAATATGAATATTTTATACCAAATCTACATTGGAGGGCTACCATTTGTTCTTCTCTAATGGCTGGAACAGTAGTTCCTCAGCACACGAACCATCTTCAGAAAGAGCTTATGATGCTAATATTGGATAAGAATGATTTGATATGGGACCGTTGTGGGAGATACATAGGAAGAACGAGGAAGGAACAGTCGAATCCCTTGTTACTTTAAGAAGTGGCTGTAACTTCACAATGTACTAAAACGTTGATTTAAGTTCAAAAGTATAGTAATGTTCTCCTCATTTAAGGCCAAAAAAGATATAGCACTAACCATTTCCCATTACTCCTTAGTGAAGTTTGATTGGAAAAGAAGAAAAAGTAATAGAATTGAAAACCAAACAAAATTGCTTGGATGTTGAACCCCCATCTCCATGGTCACAACAAAAAAAATGGGTCCTCCAAGTACTTATGCTACATTATTAAAATCATAAATGAAAGGTAAGTAGACAACATAATTCATGCAAAGAAAGACACGAGGCAGACAAATTGTTGTACACCTTATTGAAGGGGAACTTTGTGGAGAGATAAATCATGAATTGAAGGACCCACAGCCTCATTGGGATGGTGGCTAGTGGGTGGGACCTCGACCTGATCTTATAAACTTATATTGCCCGAGACACTATACAACAACGCATTGAATTGATTAGACAAATCGATTAAATAAACTTTCATGATTGTGAAAAATCCATCCAATAACCTAATTTTATGTTATGATAGTATGTATAACAATAAATCACATTTTTTTAATGGGTGAGTGAGTTTTTACGCATGTGTATGATGTCCCGTTTCGCGAACGTGTCTTTTTCTAGTAATAATGGAAAGTCTGATGATTATCATGATTAATCAAAGGAAAGGGGTCTTACATGGAAGTAGAGGACGATATATCTATGGGCAGAGGGAGGGCTTAAAGAAAGAAATAAAGAGAAGAATAGCGATGTGTTCAGGAGTTTCGTGAACCTTTTTGTGAGTGTTATAGTGAGGTAATCAATCCTGTTCGTGCTATTTGATATGTGTTGGAATTCCTGTTTCATTATCTTTTTGTAATGTTATGTTCTTTATAGGGTCTACTGTAAGCAAGCCCCCTCACCAGCGCGTGCATCTTCCATGCATTTAGGACGGATTGATGTGCATATTTAACAAGTCTTTCATCTACCAAAAAATAAGCAACAGTTATAATAATTGTTGCAGAGTTTATATGGTGTGTTTAATTATCATATTGTTTCTGAAGATTCCCGTCCAGTTTGATATTTGTCCTTGGAGGTAATCTACTAATCACAATTAAAATAAGCTCCTCCTTGATTTTGATCCAATCACACGCAAAACATTAACAGGAAAGTAGTTAATTAATTCAGTGGTTGGAGATGAGTGCCAGTACTCTCTTCCTATACATATTAGAACCTTAAAATTTGGAGTACTTCTTAGCAACTTTTACGATGTGCTTTAGAAGGAAGGCTAACTGAATTACATGTATAAGGGAGATATGTGAAAATATTAAGACAAATATAAGCGAGTAGGATCAAACTTAATACAAATTTTAGTAGAGTCTTGGATCTTGTGGGGGATTGACTCGACCCAGGCTAAAGACTTGACTCATGTTTGGATGAATGGAATACGACTAGCGGACTTGTTGTGGGAAGCATTAGATCAGGCAAGTATGTTATGTGGGCTTCGGCAATATCAGACTGCACCATCAATAGAAAGAAATTGTGGAGAGATCTTTTGTTTTGGTCTTTAGATCAGGGTATTCACCGACGGACCCAATAACTAATCCCCTCGCTAGTTTGTAGGCACCTTATAGGGTGGGACAGTTGACCCAATGATTTAAGGCTGCTTCATACCCAAAGCCAAGGATCGAACTCCTGACCTTTGGTTAAGGATGGATGAGTCCTTGCCACTCAACCACACCCCTTGGGTTAAATTGTGAAGAGATCTTGAATGATGTGGTGATAATTAAGAGTTAGAGTTATAATGAGACTTAACATTTAAAGATAGTGGAGATCTTTGAAGATAAGGGTGTTGGTTTTCTATTTAAATGTAAACGCTATATTTCTATTATCTTATAGATTCTATTTTATCAGTTAGAATCTTATTTGGATAGAGATGTCATCTAATTGGTCTACGTGATGTAATCTAATAAAAATGGACGTGATCTTAGTACAACAATTCAGTTTAAGTGAGATTTTGAATGTAACTTTACTTCCAAGTTAGAGTGCTTATATATAGCTCATTTGAGTTTTGTTCTCCTTATTCAGTCAGAGAGAGTTTTTCTTGTATTCTTTTAAAGGAGAATATATAAAGGTTGGTATTATCATATCTTTCTTGTTTTTTTGTTGCCTTTATTTTCTTATTATTTTTGTAATATTATTTCTTCAAATGTGCGAGATAAATATTACAAGAGTTGTTGAAGGCTAAAGTCTTACTTAAAAGAACACTCTCGTATAAAAGATGTTGGCAATCAATTTCTTCGGTAAAAGTATGAGTCCTAAAATAAGCTTTTTATCATTACAAATGGTGGGTGTCTCTCTCGCACGAGCGCGCGTAGGGCATGTTAAGGAAGAGTTATGATTAACCCTCATAATAATTCAGCTTAACTAGTTGAAAGCGAGTCATGGTTTAAGTGGGGCTATCACTTTCCCTTTCGAATCTAAGTGTCCTGAAGGGGGGTGGACCACCATTGCCCACTACAATAAACGTAAATTTAATTTTAATATGATCAGTTTAATGTTGTCTATAGTGCGAAAACAATGACTTCACTGTGAGCAGAAAGGGACTTTGCCCCTTCCCAAAAGCTAAAAAGGCTAACAAACTTCCCTCTCATCTCGTTAATTTAACTCCATCGCCGTACTTAAATCATATGTTGATACCATGCGCTATCCAGCGTACACGTAGCCGACCACGCAATCTAAACCGGAGGTTGAAATATTAAATAATCAACTCATTGTTCTAAACATATGATTAGATTGGAAGATTGAAGTCATATGCTTTGGCTTGCCTATTGTTATATTACAGTAACAATTGCTATCTTTTCATGTAAAGCTTTGTTTATAGTTCCACAATGTTTGAATTAGTAATAATATGTTGTTATTTTTAAGGTGTAGATAAATAATTATTTAAGTAATTAATCTAGCAAAGTTTGATTGATAGCGACAGAATAGAACAAAGTGCAGTACTAGAGAGACAAATAGTGTTCGAGGGCTTGGTTTAGATAAAGGAGGCTAACAAAAGAGTTGGGTGATCAATAAATAGGGGGTCGCCCAACGATACCCAATGCTTAGGTGTGGACAATGGCGTGAGGCTGAGGTTATGGAAGCGTGGATGTGGCTTTATAATTAGGTTAACGATGGTAAAAGCTTAAGACAAAAGATCACATCCACCCTTTTTTTTATATAATTTTTATGATTTATGTTTTGTGCAAGTGGGAAGATAACAGGACACATTATTATTATCATTATTAACCACCTTTTGTCTACTAATGATGTTGAACCCTAGTGTTGATGTTGATTACAGAGGGAATTGCACCATATGAGTTATTTCGTAGCCCATTTTCTATATATTCACGTCCAAGGCCGAATGTGTTTAAGCAAATATTAACTTTGTATTTCATGATTTGATCTCCCTCTTCTCATGAGTTTTCATGTCCTTTCCGCTTTTTACTTGAGAAGCGCGAATCGCCATCATCTCATACATATCCATCCATCCAACTAGTATATGTAGCTAGATTCTGGTTATGTTAGTGATAGTAGCTTATGGTTTGAGAATGGGATATGGGAGTGAGCTAGTTATACGTAACTACAATGTGCAAAAGGACAGAGCTCGAGTAGAAGATCTCGAGAGAAGATGTGAGGTAGGCCCAACTGAGAGAGTAGTTCTCTTCACAGACACTTTGGGTGACCCCATCAGTAGAATCAGAAATAGTCCGATGTATAAGATGCTGGTACTTATTATTATCACTTTTCCTTCTGATTTTCATTTCACTTCTTTTCGATCTGATATCTTATCTTAAAAATGCAACATGTTTCTTAATTTATATTACCTTTTTTTTTGCTTTTTTCATAGGTAGCCCTGTTCAGGAACGAACTTGTTGGTGTCATCCAAGGCTCCATAAAGCTTGCCACCGTTCATAAACCTCCCAAGGATTTAGCCAAGGTGGGTTATGTTTTAGGATTAAGAGTTGCACCTTCTCACAGGCGAAAAGGGATTGGATTAAGGCTAGTGCGCAGACTAGAAGAATGGTTGATTGCAAATGATGTCGATTACGCCTACGTTGCAACAGAGAAAGATAATGAAGCTTCTGTTAAGCTTTTCGTAGGCAAACTTAGTTATGTCAAGTTCAGGACGCCAGCTATTCTCGTCAATCCAGTTAACAGACGAGCTTTACGTGTATCATCTGACATTGAGGTTGCTAAGATCAGGATCGAAGAAGCTGAGTTTCTATACCTCAAGTTCATGCGTTCATCAACCGAATTTTTTCCACATGACATAGGAAATATACTGAGAAACAAGCTAAGTTTGGGGACTTGGGTGGCTTATCCAAGAGGTGAATCATTGATTTCAGGTGTGAAAGTTCCAAGTAGTTGGGCTATGCTCAGTGTATGGAACAGTGGTGAACTGTTCAAACTCAGGCTAGGTAAAGCTCCTTTATCTTGCCTTACATACACAAAGTGCTCGGGATTGATAGACAAAATATTTCCCTGCTTTAAATTATCAGCAATACCAGATTTTTTTAATCCCTTTGGATTCTACTTCATGTATGGAGTGTACCGTGAAGGGCCATTATCAGGAAAGATGGTTCGAACTTTGTCCCAATACGTGAACAACCTGGCTAGGAAGACCAATGATTGTAAAGTTATTGTAACAGAAGTTGGAGGTCAAGACAGCCTCAGATTTCATATACCACACTGGAAATCGCTCTCTTGTCCAGAAGACTTGTGGTGCATCAAGGCACTGAAAATTGAAGAGAAGAACGGTCTCTATGAATTAACAAGAACCTCACCAACGACAAGGGCTATTTTTGTAGACCCAAGAGAGGTTTGAACAAGAAAAGAGAAAATATATTAATTGTCATGGCCAAGTGAGGCCAAAACGCGCGAAATGAACTGTTTTGATAAGTCCATATATGTCTATCCCTCAGTTTGCAGGGATTTTCGTTTGTTCCATTTCCACACAAAATCTCAAGAGATTTCCTTAGTTAGGTGCCCCCCTTCGCTGTCCTTGCTCAGAAATCAATTTTGCTTACCTTCATGATATTGACCAATCAGGTACTGCAACGTGGTATATCACTCCATCTTTATCCATTCCTCGTCTCAGGGTAAGAAAAATTTGTATTGGACCATCGCCAATTGCTTTCTCGCCTCAAAAGCTACCTGATTCCCTGAACATACATGCCAAAGCAATAAGTTCGCTATTTCCCACTTCAATATGAAAGAGATATACATCTACCCACATTGATCAACAGGATAGGTATCTGGAGGGTCATTAGCATTTCCAAGGTTTCGGCGGATTTCCGTTTGTTGCTGCTTTAAAGCAAAATATAGTTGGGAAGATGTCAACTTCGCTGATTAGCTTTATAACCTACTTGTTCTATTTAACGCTATATATACTGACAAAACTAAGTAGATAATGGTTTCCGATCACTGGTCACCCATGTTTGAACAAAGCAGCATGAGTTAGGCTGTCTATCCCCCTTCCTGACAAAATTGGGAAGCCTCACTCTAATCAAGACTTGGTTTTCAATGATTCGTTTAACGTTTAACTAGTTTGTTTTCCAGTTCTTCGTACGGATAATTCTTAGTTTAACGTTCAACTAAGAAGTTACCCTAACTATGAATTAGGAAAAAAAGTTAACATTTTAAAAGAAAGAGATTAACTTATTCAAATTGAATATGAAACAGATAAGGATCACAAATTATATTTTCACTGAAGATATTCATACTAGAGGATTCCTATAATAAAATATAAAATTATATATATTCTAAGGTGAAACAAAATTTTAAATAGGCAAACCATTTTACATGCAAACTTTTTCTGTCTCTTCTTTTTAACTCATAATTCGTATATTTCTTTAGATAATATTTTGTATAGTCTAGTACAAATAGAGCACAAGGATCGTGCTATTTATAACATGTTAAACATATATAAAAATAACTATTAACTATTAATTCTAATGCAAGGATTATTGCAATTAAAATACTTATAATTTATAATTACAATCACAAATTTTGTGAGAGTTGATATTAAAAATGACTTATTGATTAAGATTGTTATAATAACTAATTTGAATTTTAATATATATCTTAAGTGAGATCAAGATTAATATGTTAGTCATAATTTACATTTCTAATCTTTTGTGTCAATGTCATTGAGGTATAATAGAGTTAAAAATAAATTGTAAAAGAACAATTTAAATTTATAATTTTTTTTATTTTATGCTATGATATATTTATTTGATAATTAATAAGTTGATTGATTAAATAAAATTGATAGATAATCAACTAAAATAATTAGAATTGTGCAATTTAAAAGTTGATAAAAATAGTTCAATTATCAATTAAATATTTTAATTTAGTTGAACAATGATAAAATACAACTGAACTTAGTTTTATGATATGTATATACTTATGACATAGATGATCATCATTATGATTGGAATGATGACCTTAATGATCGGTGTAGTGCCACTAAATCTATGTGACCTCATTGGTTTTTTTTTCCCCCCTTTATCAAAGGTGTGTATAGTCCTTGCAGGCAAATTATGAGAAGGGTTATACGCCAGCTAGCTTCTTTTGTTTCATCAAATGGAGTTGGAGTGTTCTATGTTTTTGGATAAAAAAAGGAGTTGGATTGTAGAAAGAGGGGCTTGATTAGATTTTCAAAGAAAACTTTGCAGCGGGTGGAGAGCATTATTGGTGTCAGGCATCCCCAGTACTAGGTGGTGTGAATTCATGAAAAGTGGTTTAAATGCATTTCAATACTTGCCCATTCATTCATTTCGCCCGATTATACAGTTGTGTTCAAGTCAGTTTAATTAATACTCTCATTTCTCCAGTGTTATTCATATGCAATACATAAACATGTTTTCCTAAATGAGTTACAAACCACATATAAGTTTTCTTCGGTACATCACAACTTTAATCTAGTCATCAGTTTAGAATCTAATGTGCAAGAACACTCACAATTAGTAAAGTAGATAAAATAAAATTTTAATCAAGATATCATTGGACTAATGTGGAGAAACCATATTAGCTAGTTTAAAAGAGCGACATCATGCCTACTCTGATTTAACTCCAGTATAAAATGAGTACTACTTGATATGACACATCCAACCTATTTTGGTGACTGAAATTGACATAGCATTATGAGCAGTAACATCCATGAACTAATGCCTTGACAAACCTTTATAAGTGGCTCGTAGCTAAAATGTGATTGGAACGTTCGTCTTTCAGAATCTGTAAAACCTAATACGACTCTTTTTCCAAATAATTATTCCAAAAGGAAATTCGATCGGATGACAATAAACGGATTGAAGATGAGCAAAATTACTATCGTTAGCTAGCTTAGAATCATAGACTTATTTTCAGTTTTTACATTTACTGGAGACCATTTAAGCATAAGTACACGTCTGCTCATCGCACTCCCATAAACGTACCATGCCTTGAAGGTTGAAGGCCAGTGCCTCCACCAATTAGCCACAAGGGCGTCTGTTTTCTTTGTTGTTCACTCTATTTCTTTTGATAAACAAGAAGCAAGTGATTTCATTACTTTTAAGATCAGTCATTTCGCATAGAATTACACAGTAATTGTCAACTTCCTCAATAGCTGTCTTTGACAAAATCTCTGCAGTTTTTTCCAATGTTGGTAAGCAACTTTGTGTTAGAAAAGGTCATTGAGTTACCCTAATATCAAGAATAGACGGCTGATGTAGATTTCTAAAGTTAACATTTCACATGGCTGGGTACAAAAAGGGGTTACAATGACTTCTAAAATTGTGACATCACCGAAACTTAGCTAGAGACTGAAGAAGCAGTTGATTTTTTCTTCAAACTTCTTGACGGGTTGGTGATGTTACTTATGTGGAATATTTAGGTAATGATCTAGATATTGGGTTCGATGTAATTCACCATATAATTAAATTTCGATGAGGATGAACTTTTTGGTTTCATTGCCCCGCGATAAAATACCAGTCATAGAGTACAAAAAGCTCTAGTTATTTTGGCAAACTCTGCTCTTCGTTTCTTATTTATGACCAAGCTTCTATTCTTGTGTTAGGGGGTGCAAAACACAATATTCTCTATAAAACTAGCTATCGTGCATAATTATATTTTTTTTCTTTTGGAAACAGCTCAAGGTTGGAGATGATAAGATGCACCTGTACACCTGTGTCAAGGGATCTACATTAAATACCTACCAACCGCATCATAGTCACTACTTGAAATCTTTTCCAACTTCTAATACTACTTAAATGGTTGGACTCGTTTAATTTACGTCCAAAAACAATTTCTGAAAATTGAAATATTAAGAGTATATTTGAAAACTCAAGATCATATTTACAAAAAGAAAGGCTCAACTCATTTCGCGTGTTCTATTAATGTATCGGCTTTTACTTAGCTGACATCAGTTCAGAATGTACAAGCCAGACCCAGGCCTACATTACATAGTGTGTGCATGGGAAGATTGCAATTTTAATAAAAAGGTCATCGAATCTTGGGCTTCTACGACTTGCGGATGACAAAATCTGGGCCATAGTTTGGTATTATTACCGCACATGACTCTGAGAGTCGCGATGATATTATTGAAAAATATCTATATCAAAATATTTTTGCTTCTCCACTACAACAAAAGGAGTTTTTGGCGACGAATATTTTCTTTGCTAAATGCCAAAAATTCGTTGCCAACTCTTTAGCAACGACAAAATTTTTTGCCAAATTGCAGTAGCAAAATATCATCATCAATGCTTTTATAAAATCATCGCAAATTATATTTCACTCTGATCTTAGATACGTCGTAAAAAATGATAGGCGAGAATAAGACAAATCGTCACTAAAGATACTTTGAGACGCTTTCCTTTCGTGTCTAAAAGTTATTAGCTACGTTACTATATTTGTAGGTAATAATATTTTGTAACGTTTAGTATTTCGTAGAAAAAAGATTTTGCTGCGATTTTTAGATCGTAGGTAAAAGTTATTCGAGACCATTTCTAGAAAATAGTTAAAAAGTTTTGTGACGATTTTACAATCGTAGCTAAATCTTTTTAGCTATGTTTTTTATTTAATTTTAATTTTTAAAAATTATTGTCAAAG
>JAOTAZ010000008.1:24374277-24386671 GCA_025629785.1 Erythroxylum oxycarpum | reverse complement strand
GAGAGCGTGAGTCGGGCTTGGGCTTGGCATCTTTGGTGAATGGACCGATCGGCCCAGCTATGCGTTTGGACCAAGTCTAGGGTCAATATGGCTGACCCGACCAAATTACATAATAGATTCAAATAACTTCGACAACCAAGAAATTCTAAAACATAATAATTTAAATAAACATCTAAGCATTCATGGATTTAATTACATTGAAGCTTTAAAATTTATTAAAAATGTCCTTAATAATAATTCCCAAAATGACTCCAACAACAATTAGTAAAAATGCTTGATTCCATGTCATTTTTTGGTTTAAAGTTGGAACTGCATTTGGTTCTTTAGTTGTTAGCAATGAAAATTGACGTGGGATTAGTGAGGGTTCCAGACCTTGGGTAGTCAACAATGAACACCTTTCTAAAGAAAGTGATTTTACCCTCCTGTAAAGAGTATCATCAACACATGGTTAACCAATAACACTTTCCTTTCTGCAGAAGAAAAATGATATAACCCACCTACTATGACATTGCTACAATCACAGAAAATCCGAGTTGAATGCAAGAATCAATATGTTAGCAACTAGTGTTCTTAAGAAGAATGATAAACCTATTCTACTATCATCTAGCAGATTCGTGAAATTTTCTTAAGCCACTTAAACCATGACACAATTGAATCAGTTTGTACCAGAAAATGTCAAGTTCATAAATCACTGCACTGGAACAAGCTAATCAAATGAACAAAACTTATACAAGAGAGAACAGAATGATTACTTGCAAACACTAGCAAAACTAAATACAGCATTGTCCAATCCCCAGCAGTCCTGGACAACGATTTCCCTTATGGATTCGCAAATTTTGAACATTGCTCTAGCACTTTTTATTTCTCAATTGACATTTCTGCAAATGCAACCTTTCCAAGGCAAGACAAGAACCTAAATATTTGTCAGGCCCTGAACTAGGATCAATCCTCTTACATGATAAAAACCTCAAAGTCTTTAAATTCTCACACTATGAAAGTGCAGCTAACCATCCATCACCCATCCTATGATCAGAAAGAGTAAGTCCCTCAAGCATCAGGCAACACTGTCCAATTGCCTTAATCCCATCAAAGCTACCCTCACACCCACTAAGCTCAAGTTTCACTAACCTCTTACACCCTTGAGCCAAGATAGTTAAACCAACATCAGAAACCAAAGAATTGTAAAAGCCATCCACCTTCCCCACAAGTTTCAAGATTTGCAAGTTCTCACAGGCCGCAATGCCGCGCAAGAGATTGTCATTGCACTTGTGCAATTCCAGTTCTTGCAAAGTCGAACAACCTTCTGCTACACTCAATAACCCCAACTCACTAGCACCAATAACCAGAAGCTTCCTCAAATTGGGGCAACCAGAACTCAGTGCTCTAAGCCCTCTATCAACAATCTCAACAGGCAGCAAATTTTCCTCGCAAATTCTCCAATTTTGCACAAAACCAGAAACCACAGAATCAATAGGCATAGAAAGAACCTTATGGCTTAACCAAATACTAGAATCATAAGGAGCAGGAATACAACCACGAATCAAATCCACTCGGTTCAAGTTAGGGAACCTTGTAATCAGGCGACCAGATTCAAGAAACTCCCAATCTAACACCTTCAAGGACCGTACAAGCCATCCTTGGAGGTTAAGCCAACGCTTACAAACGAGAAAGTTGTGGCTTTTCTAGGAACTGGGCAGCAAAGATAGGATCTTTAGAAAGATATCATCGTTTAAAAGAAGTGTACAATCGATATTAGAGAGACTGGAGATTAAGGTATGGGTTTTAGTCTTGGTATGAGGGTCTTAAGTTGGTGAGGGGCTAGCGAGAGACTGGAGTTGCATAGCCAAGACGACATGCTTCAAGGGTTTTGTGTTTTTGAGCCAAACGTCTGACCAGCTCGGTGCCCTCTTCTTCAATGGTGGGATTGGGGTCGGCGTTGCAGAGAAGATTCTGCAAGAAAAGAAATAACTTACGAAGATTTACGTGGGGAGCAAGGGAAGTAAAAGTAAGGAAGGGCTTTTTTTGTCAATGTACTGTTTTACTATTTTTTATTAAGTGAATAGTTTTCAAATTAGTTTTATTTTATAGGAGAAGAAGTCCTTAGACCAAAAGGTTGATCCCCAACCCTAAGGGCTCCTAGTCGCAGGCCTGACCACCGCTGGAGGATTGAATCACGGTTTAATCTTGGGCAGCCTCCTAGCAGAGGGGTCACTTCCTCCCGTTATCAGGAGTCGAACCTTGGACCTTGGACCAAATGACCCTGCTAGTTGACCACCCAAGCTACCCGTGCGGGCATATAGGAGAAGAAGTCCTGACGCATAAGGAAGTGCTAATGATGGAGATTAATTATGAAAAACTTGTTCTAATGTGAAAAGAGATGCAAAATGATGGAACAAAAAAATAGAGAATGTCTCTCAAGGCATAAAGATCATATACTCGTGAGGGAGAAAGATAGTGATAAGGCTTATGGAGCTGCCAATAACGAAGAAAGTTAGTGAAATATTAGTCCCAAGTTGAGAGGAGATGCAAATGCTCGACCAAAAGAAAGGATATTTCCCAAGGCATAAGGAGATGACAATGAGGGAAAAGGATAAAGAAGAGAGCGTTGACAGACCACAATAACCTGCAATTCAGAGGAAGACGAGGAGGAAATATAAGCAAATGGTCTTTATTGAATAACATTTTGTTAGATTTTGGTCATATTTTTTATGATATTTGAAATTTTAGTTAAAATGCAAGCAAATAAGGGTTTCAAAGTTAAGCAACAAAATTTCTACAAGCAAAGAGTTGGCTGGTTACTTTTGGGAAGAAATCCACATCTCACAAGAGAAGTCTTAACTTCTAAGTCCATGTACCTTAAGCTCCTCTAAAGAAAACTTCATTTAAAAACTAGAAAATTTAGTAATTATG
This sequence comes from Erythroxylum oxycarpum, assembly GCA_025629785.1. NCBI lineage: Eukaryota > Viridiplantae > Streptophyta > Magnoliopsida > Malpighiales > Erythroxylaceae > Erythroxylum > Erythroxylum oxycarpum. Next base: position 24,383,761 of record JAOTAZ010000008.1, on the reverse strand, counting down.
TTACTATAAAATTAATATTATTGCACATGGTTAAGAATATTATTTAATATTTATGCATTATTGGTTGAAATTTTTGTTCAAGTTTACAAATAGTGACTTCGTGAAAAATATTACCTTTTGGAATGACATTAGCTGACGTCCTTATCATGTTTTAGGCCTATTGAATTACAATAGTAACATGGTAGGTAAAATAGATTTTAGTTCATAATATTCTATTTCTTTATGCATATCTTATGATACGAATACTTGAGAGTTTAAAAATGGGTTTTCAACCTTTTTGTTACTTAAAAGTGTGGCTTCCAAAGTTCTTTTAAGCAGATACATAATGGAATGAATGTTTATGGTGAGTAATCATTTCCTATAGTTTTTTATTGTTAAGGAAAAGGGAATAAACATGTTTAGGAAGTAAATTCGGTGTTGTAATGCTATTAGATAGATGTAAAGCAATTGATGAATGAAAACGTTGATAAATGTTTGCATGCATTGTTTCCATGTATGCAAGGAATGTTGGCAAGAATTTAAAGATTGGCATTAATATAAACTTAATTCGCTTGGTAAGTATATGTTTTATGTTTGTGTTGGCATTGATGTATAAATTAATTGTTTAGATAATAATATATTAGTATTAAATACTTTTATGCACATAGTTTTTCTACCTTATACTTTTGAACAAGCATTGGTGGTGTTATTGCATTTCATTTCAAGAAATGGAGATAACGACCATTGACATTATTGGTTATGAGGAGGTTATTAAGAAGTTGTATAGAGCACCAGTGGCTTACAACTTTTTTTTTACTGCTCGTTACAATAAAAAAAATCCTATCATATTATGCCTAATATAATAACATATTAATGTAGTGCTATAAATGCATATATTGTGGTGGGTTTTAGTGTATTCTGGTCTTGAATGTGATGAAAATGATTTAGTGGTCCACATTTCCTATCTCTTATGAAAAATAATTCCTAAGGCAGTTGAGTAAGTAAGCAAAACAATAAGTTTATCTATTCTTGTATGCAAAACAAGGTCTCTTTATTATACATTGTTCATGAGTTCAATTATAGAGGTTGACTAACATTTTGCATTCTTATTTATATTAATAAATAAAGTGAAGAATGTGGGATTTGCCTTTTTTTTTCCTTAAACCTTTGGTATAGGGATTGGAAACCAAGATCAACAATTATAATAGTAGGCTTATGTTAACACACTAGGAGAAAGTTAAATATTTTTTATGGTGCTTCATATTTTTATATTATTGCTGACATATGTAATGGAAGGAGTTAATCGATATTTAGAAGCACATATGTAATACAGTGACTTCAAGTGATTTCAATTCTTTACATGGTCTACACCTACCTCTTATAATTAAAATTTTGAATAAAATCATGGAACAAAACTCATAGATTTTGTTATTATACATAATACATATTAATATTTTTCATTTAACATAGTATCTTACATCGACAAAGCCATTATGAATCAAGAACTCAAACAAAGCATATCCATCTCAAATGAATTCAAAGGTTAGAAACAGGCCACATATGCTAATATGGATACATTTACAATATAATTAACAATAAAAAGAGAAAAGTTTGTTCAAGGAAGATGATAAGGCTTGCAATCTAAACACCAATGGTGACATTTTATGGCTTCCCAAGCATGAAATTAACTCCATCCTAAAGTTTTGTCGACAGTGACCAATAACCACTATGCAGTTTATAATTAAGGGAAAATATAATTAACATGAACATAATATATTGGATTTTGACAAATTCTATTTGTAGTTCTTTTGGTAGATATGTCTTGAATTTATAATAGAGAGTGAAATTAGAGAAGGATCAATGTCAGTATATGAAATGGGGCTGACGTTATACTTGTACAGGTTAGAGATAATTGATTGAGTATGTAAATACTATACCTAAAAATATATTATACCAATACTTTGTACATCTAGTAATACTAGTATTTATAAGAAATACCATCCTAATTTTAAAATTATCTTTTTAATTAATTAATATGATTATAATATTACTTCTCGCCAGTTACAAATAATCATATTTTGTGTTAAACTTAAATTAAAATCTTGATAGTTAGTGCACAATATTAGTTTTTAAAAAGATAGTTATTTTTAAGTTGGTGGAAATTAATGTCTGATGTTGGACCCCAAACTTTTCTTGGAAGTCAAAATTGATGTATGTGAAATATTGGGATTGAAAAGCTAGAATGTGTAGTTGAAAAATATGCATTGATCATACCTCGATATTTTGGCCATAACTTGACCTCTGATTATCCAAATAAGGTGATTTTTGATTTAGGGTAAACTAGAGAGATAAGGCTACAAGTTGTATGAAGGAATTAAGTTCTAATTCAATCTATAAGAAAGTCAATTTTCAGATGGAAGTTAAGTATAGAATATTGTTTCAGTACAAGAATAGTCCAAAAATATTTAAGGCATATTTTCCAAATTATGGAACTAAATTAAATGATTTAGATGTCATTAGAAAATTAAGATAATGAGGAACATTTCTCTATAAGGAAGGGGAAGCAAATTCCTTCAATTTCATTATTAGAAAAGGGTCTTAATTTTGGGAAAAACCTAAGCATGATTTAAATGAAATTTTGAGGCATTGATGGATTATTTATGTTATTTTATGGAATTAATTAGCATGTTAATGAGAGTTAATTAGCATATTAATTTGAGTAAGACCATATGACATTGATTAATTAAATTAAGGTGGTAAGAATACATGAGGGGCAAATTGGTCAAGTCACTTAAGCTTTTAAGTTACAAGGTTATTACATAAGGGCATAAGGGTCTTTTCCATTCATTAAATGGTGGGGCTTACATTTTAAGGCAAGGGGGGCACGAAATTGAGAAAAAACAAAAGAGAAAAGAGAGAAAGGAAAGGAAGAATTGGTGGAGAGGAAAGGATAAAGAAGAAAGAGGATTTAGGTTTTGGTTTTTCAAGCCCTTCAAGAGTGATTTTCATGGTGTTCAAGAAGAGAAAAACGTGGAGGGTGATGAAAGCTTCCATCCAAGCCAATAAATTCTTTGTTTGGTGAAGATTCAAGGTAAGAGTGTGTTTGTTTGGTTGGATCTTTGAAAGGTTTTTGGGTTTAGATAGCTTAAGAATGGTATGGGTATGAGTTTTCTAAGATCAATTTGGTGATATTGTGTTTAGGGTTTCTCAATTGAAATGTTTTTTGATTTGGGAATTTTTGTGAAAGTTAATGAAGGACACTAATGGAGGAAAGAGAAGATTCAAGAGGAGCAAGAGGGGAAGCATGTTGAACAAGTTTATAATCAAGGATTTTAAGGTGGGTTTCATGTTTATAGTTTGAATAATGAGCCACTTTATGTTTTCAAAAATCAAGATGATAAAATGATTTCAAATTCATTGTTTTTGAATGATTTGATAAGTAGTTGCAAGTGTTGCATTCATTGTTTTGAGTGATTTGAGAAATTGCTATAAATGTTGCATTCATGGCTTTTGAAAATTCATGGCTATAAATGTTTAGGGTATGAACAGACTTTAGCTTTTTAGGCATATCTTGAGTTGTAGAACTCTGATTGAGGTGATTCTTTCTTTAAAGCAAACTAGAAAAATAGAGCTATGATTTCTTTGAAGAATTCAAATTGAAATTTGGATTTGAAGATTTCCAAATTCTGTTCGCAAACAGGAGAAATGAGGTTGAGCATAGTGACTGATTTGTATGGGCACACTATGGAACAATTGGTGAGTGAATTTTTGGGAAGTTATGGAAAAATAATAATAACGGAGATGAATTGATAATGTCTAATAAGGGTTACATGAAAGAACCCTTCAAGGTCATGCGTACCCTCACGATTCATGTTTTCGCAAGCGTTGGACTCCGTAATCAAGCGGGATCCAATAAAAGCTTTCTCCAATTTCATAACTTCTTTTAGGTTCAAATCTAGGTGAACATGGTAATTCTCCTACCAACATACTAAAACCCATGTGAGCAAATTGATCAACTAAAGACTAGTAACTAGAAGTTGGTGAAATGGGTTCTAATATAGTAAGATCTCTAGGGTATGGACCTAAAGATATGCAAGTAGTAGGTTTGCTGAATTTTGGATGATGATTGAGGTGATAACAAAAATAGTAAAGATCATGCATCATGTCTTTCTGTATTTTGGGCTAATTAATATAGGTATTCCAAAGTTGAAAATGATTAATGGTGTATACATGACTATTTTCAGCCATCCTATAGGGGTGATGGATGATGAAGAAAGATTGAGCTATGTTATGTTAGAGAAATACTCCATTGATGATATCTGTTAAGTATTTGTCCCAATTGAATACACCACTTTATCAATGGTTCAAACCATTCTAAGAATGTCCATGATAGAGAATTGACATTAACAATATTAGTTAATTGTTGATAAACATGTAAGGGAGACAAAGCAATATGATAGCATAAAGGAAAAATAATGCCAAAAGATGCCACATAGTTGGTTCAGTAAATGAATCATAGAGATGGTGTAGAGTGCGATAAGGTGTCAGAATATCAAAGTGATATGGATGTGGAGAAATGTTTAAAGTGATAAGAACAAGATGAAGGTAATAGAATATATTTCTTCTAAGTTACCAAAGGAGTTTTTGGTTTTTAGAGGAAAAGATTTCTTGACTCTGGCATAGAGGAGAAGATCCATAATTGGGAGGATGATAAGAGGAATTGATTCTTTCAAGATAGGAGTAAGAAGTTGGACTGGCTTTTAGGGTCTTGAGAGGAAATCAACTAGCACATTAATGAGGTTTCCATCAACTTCTTCAATCAAGATAGCAACCTAATAATGGTCACTACAATCTTTCTAAAGAATGTGTTGTGCTTTATTATGAATCTTTAAAGATTTTAACTCACTTTTTTTAAGTATTGGACAACATTGGTTGCTTTACTATATGGTTGTGGATTATTTCTTAACAATCTTGATAACGAACTTGTATAATTAGCCATATGTGGAATAAAATCCCTAATGTAATTTAACTATAGCTATATTATTCTTGATGCAAGTAAGTACGGAGATTTCAACCCATACCATAAATAAATCTTTGCCTACAAACCTTGTTCATCTTTCTTCAACTCTGTCTATAACCAGCCTTCCTTTAAATATCAAAAGAACTTTATCTAATAAAATAGAAAATCTAGTTGAAATTACTCATCTTCCTGAGAAAAGTTGTATCCATAATAGTTCTCTTCCCTTATTAAGTCTACACAGTATTTATTCTTGTAATCACTCTTGGACTCAAAGTATTTGCACTATTCTTACCACACACTGTCCTAAAGTGAAAGATATTATCCAAAGTTCCATATTGGAATAGTGTGGTTTAAAAGCAACATCAACTAAGCAATATGTGAAGTTTGAAATCCCCAAAGAACTAATAACTCTTTGGAGAGACCAAAACCATACTCATTTACTTGTTGGTAATCGACTAGCACTCACTCTTCATGGAAGAAAAGGAATTCCATCCATTGCTTGAATATCTTTTCTTGACACTGCCTAGATATCGTACCAAAATGCTTTGATTAGTACTTTATTGACCACTCTCAATAATGGAAGTGTTGTCCTCACAATTGTTCCTGATTTCAACGTTAGATAGGATGATATCACTTTTTCTTAAAGATTACAAGTCTAAGTTTAAACTACTAGAGCTAAGTAAGATCTTACAATAATCATGGCCATACTATGACATTAAATGATTTGTCGCTTACAAAATTAAACTATAGATCTCAACTTTCCAAACTCAAATTCTAATGCTTTGTACAAGATAGCAGACCGAGCCTATGATCAAACTATCATAATCTAAATCCCAAAAAAATTGGAGCTAATGGAGCTTGAAGAGTTTATGCCCACAAAATGAATCACCAATTACTAAAAGGTGTTCCATACTTCTCATAAGCATTCCATCCATATTACTTTTCCACTAATTCTTAGAACATTAAGAGATGGATCTGTTCAATCCATCTACAACAAGCCTAATGATGACCAGCCTGGATCATCTGGCACATTTGGCCCCATTTTAATGTTACAAAGTCTTATCACACTGAGATAAGACTTTATGTAAAATCTAATGGCCAACTTGTGTATATTAGCCATCATCAATGACATTTTATATGGGATATTGATCCATCCCTATGTGAGCCAGACTATGAAATATGTCCTACACTAGAATGAGATGAAACTGGACACAAAGATGAAGCCTATGTTCATAAGAGGCATGAAAAACTATGATAAAAAGTAAGACAACAATCTATAGAAATTCATCTTTATCAAACCTCCACAATAATTGCATCCCAAGCAAGATGATCACGATCCAAATTTAAGACCATAGGTTAGGCTTAAAAACTCACGACCCAGACCTAAGACTGTTTATGAACTACTCAAAGCTATGGGAAAGGAACATTTGTTCCTTTAAGATAAAATCCATAACAAAACTGAGCCCATTTTTCCTTCCATTCATGATGCTACTCCAGCACCTATCCCATGCATAATGATGCAACCTTATGAGGAAGAATTTCCTCCTCTGGAGAGATGGACAGACTAATAGGATTATTTCAAAACCTTTATATTCATACGACAAGAATTGCTTCTCACAGTATCCTTATATCAAATCTTGATGATGAGATACTCAACTTGCAAACTAAAAATATTGTTCCTCAAAATAAGGTTCTTTGTCGCATTGATAATAAGCTTGATGGGCTTAATCAATAAACACAAGGTACTTAAAAATGAGTAGAGTCTATGTCTTCTCAAATCCAAAATTTGCATACTTCTTTACAAGATCAAATGGTTCAACTTGATCTAGATATAAGAAGATATATTAATACTCAATATTTTGGACCTAATTTCACTATAAAAGAGTAAGAACTCAAAAAGGTTTAAAAAGTAGTTCAGTGTATGGAAGCAAACATACAAACAAAATAGTCGAAGACTGTTTATGAAGCTTATCATACACCATTTCCAATTATCCAACCAATTTATTCAACTCTAACTTATCCTGAAGTTGTTGATTATAAGAAAGTGTTCAAAATGAATTATCCTTTATTTAGACAACAGGTCACTCATTAGCCAATCAAGACTAACAAAACCTTAAAAACCTAAGGTTGAAAAACAAACTGATCCATCGCACTTATACACCAAACCTATTGATCCTTGCAGACAACTCTTACAAATTAAAACTCCACTTTCTTCACCACCCAAAACGCAACTTGTTCCATCAACTGGAAAACGTAAAGCTCCTCAACAAGAATTCATTTCCACTTTAAAATCACGATCTAAATTCAACATGGATGAATTTGAAGGTCAATTATCTGATGATTATGAACTTTTTGAACAATCTTCAAAGGTTTCAGAACAATTTACATAAATATCTAAATTAGCTTAGATAATGATGTCTATGCCAAATACTTCTCAATAAACTAAAGTTGAATTAGAGATAAGTGAAGCTGAATCAATAGGGACTAAACCTTTAGGATCTTAGCCATCACCTATACAAGTACCTCCCTCTAGACCTACGTCAAGAACTTGGTTTAATTTTGATGATCTTTAACCTAAAAAATGGAGAGATCGACTATATGAATTTGGTGCTTGGATTGATTTACAAATGACTCAACCTGATACTACTTTGACAAATATCTTGTCTGAATTCACTTTCTATTTTATTGGTACTTTAAGGGAATGGTGGCAAAGCTTAGATGACTATTAAAAACTCCAATATGTTTAAGTAGTAATTGATGATATTCTTTTTGGTGTTATCCATACAAAATTCATTAGAGATTTTTAGCTTATTGATAAGCAAATATGAAAAAAATATTTTGAAATAAAGTGTTGTTCTATGGATCGGAGAGATCTTCAAAAGCATTATCAACGTATGATGGAATGGTATTACTTGCTTGATGGAATGGTATTACTTGCTTAACGGTTTAAATGATGTCAATCTCCATTATACATTCATTCCATCTCCCCTAGATGAACTCCAACCTATACTTCAAAGGACCATTACTGCCTTATGAAGATATATGCGAGAAATATCTTTTAGAGATATTTATTAACTTGCATTAGCTTCTCTTGATAAATTCTGTGATCAATAAGCATATTTCAAGAACATGATTAAAAGTGGTCCCCTCTTAAGAAAGGCTTGCAAAAAGCCTTATTTACAGATCAAGTGTAAGGAGAAAAAAGAACGTGAATTTCATACCAAAAATAAATGTCACCACAAGAAGTTTTCATACATAATCTCAAAATTTTCAAGTTTATACTGGAGGTTATCAAAAGCCATTTAGAAGAAGTAAATGACGTAGATCTGTTTGATTCTTTAAAAAGAGAACTCTTTATGCTAAAAAGCATATCAATGTTTCATTTATAGCAAGCCAAGACATTTTGTTGGATAATGTCCTCTTAAGACGAAAAGAGATTTACTATTGTTGGAATCTATTCAGGCAATTATGCCAATCCATGACACTAATAACATTGAAGACATCATTTAAGAGCAATCTAGTGAAGATTAGGAAACCAAATTTGTTGTACCTATTGATTCCTTTCATGGTGAATTTAACTCATCTAAAGATTTAATAGATGAAGATATTGAGGATGATAATCTATACATGATATAACAACCACGTTTTACAGTGGATCTAAAACCTAAGACCATCCTCGTTCCTTGTCCTTATGTTCATATCCAATTGTTATAATAAGACAAATATGATAAGCCAATTAAGGTTATGGGATGCATGGATACTGAATCTTGTTGAAATATTATAAAGCTTAGCTTCTTTCCTCCTAAAGAATTGATATCTCATGATGAATATTTTACCGCCGCTGATAGAAACCTATTTAAAATTGGGCTTAACACAAAAGCAAAAATCAGGAAAGATTTTCCCCTAATTATATTATGTAGACAAAAGTTTGATAGTCATCTCACTGGCCTAGATATCCTAATTGGAATGGATGTATATTACAAGGCATCCCCTCTACAAATTCTTACTACTGCTATTAAAAGTTGAACCAATTTCAGTAACTATACTAATATATGTGATATGTTTGAACTCACTTAGATACCCCTTTAGTATGAAATGTTAAGAAATTGGTGATGTTGTCGCCTGCAACCAAATATAAAAGATTTTCACTCCCGTTAAAACAAATAATGTAGTAGCGGTAAACGGATATCGTTCCCACGAGGAATTTTGCGATTATGGAATTTACGAATTCAAACGGCACAAATAATAAAAAGGAGGTTTTTGTTACTTACCGAAATAATAATAAAAATCAAAAAGGAAAATTGCAAATTGAAATAATAATTAAGTCTGAAAAGTCGATGGAAAAATACTTTGGTTTCAATCACCTATGTTACCATGCTATTATGGATCCTTGATAAAAATTGTAATCATTAACGAACATTCATTGAGGGAATTTTCTATTAATTGTATTGACTAGAAACATGTATCCTAGCAACCTTATTAAAC
>JAOTAZ010000008.1:24343543-24359274 GCA_025629785.1 Erythroxylum oxycarpum | reverse complement strand
AGTTCGTGTCTGCATTAGTGTCGCATAATTGTATTCTGAAATTTCTGTAAAGGATGCTTGTAATTGTAATGAGCCCATTTTGGTTATGGCTTTTTGTTCATTAAATGATTGTAAATTATCGTTGAAGGATTGTAATAACTGAAAATGTTTAATTCTAAAACTGAGACTGTTTATTTCTGAACGTGGGCTCGATTGTTTACTGTCTTTTCCGCTCACATGAGAGTATTGAAAAAGAAAAAAAAGTTATACTGAGATTTGTCTGACTGACTAATGTAGTACGCCACCCTCGTGGGGCACGGACTCGGATATCACAAATGATATCGAGTTCGGGTCATGTGGGAGTGGGGTGTTACATCTGGTCCTACTTCAAGGACTCAAAATCAATAAGTCTTCCATTGGTCATTAATTGCTCCATTTGTTTCTGAAGTTAACAATGAACTAAATGCACATATGTATTTCTTAAAGAAGTGAAGTTGGTTTCTGAGAGCAAAGGAGAGTTTGATATCCAAACAGAGTAATGAAGAGATTTTGTTGAGGGCCCTTCAAAAGTCGATGCCAGAGTATGTCAAGAGTGTTCTAGAGTAGGTGGTATTCTCAAGGCTTTGAGAAGCTTTCCCTCCAAAACTTTTTTATGACAAAAGTTACCAGCTGTAACTACTGTTACTGTTACCGTTAAGTCTTATGACTTTTTATCTTCTTGAATAAGAGAACCATTTGGGTCATGACGTGTCAGAAGGTTGATCACTCAGCATAACCATGTTGAGGTTTCGCTTGATTTATTTGAATCTTTTTTCACTCAATAGCTTAGTGAAGATGTCTGCCCATTGATAGTTCGTCTCAACAAATTGAAGACTTACGATCTTCCTCTGAACGTAGTATCGTAGAAAATGATGTCTAACTTAGATATGTTTAACTCTCAAGTGTTTTATAGGGTTTTTTGACAGGTTGGTGGCACTTGTGCTGTCACAGTAAATTGGGATTTCATCTTCTTATACTGAATAATCTTCTAGCTGGTACTTAATCTATAACATCTGTGAACAGCAACTTGCGGCTGACATATACTCGGCTTTTACAGTTGATAGAGCAATTGACCTTTGCCTCTTACTTGACTAGGAAACTAGAGTCAAAGGAAGTGACATCCCCCACTCGTACCTTTTCTATCAATCCTATCTCCGGCATAATCCCCATCACAGTAGCCAATTAACCTGAAATCTTTACCTTTCTCATACATTAAGCAAAGATCAGTAGTACTTGATAGATATCTCAAGATTCTTTTAAGAGCAATGTAATGAGACTCTCTAGGATCTGCCTGATATCTTGTACACAAGCAAACACTAAACAGAACGTCAGGTTTACTTGTTGTAAGGTAAAGTAAAGAACCAATAATCCCTCTATACAGGGTTTGATCAACCTTCTTGCCAGTTTCATCTTTAGACAAAAGGTTTGAAGGATGCATTGTAGTTGACATTGGTTTTACTTTTTCCATATCATATTTAATCAATAGTTCCTTAATATACTTTTTTTGATGAATAAAAATCTTTTCTTTATCAAAATTTCAAAACTAGTACTTAACTTTTTAGAAGTAGCATCAAAGATAATGTCATCACTATAAATTTGAACTATGATAAAATAATTCCTAATGCACTTTCTAAATAACGTCTTATCAACTTGACCTCTATTAAACTTATTCTCAATAAGAAAAGAACTCAGACGATCATATCAAGCTTGAGGAGTTTGTTTCAAGCCATACAAAGCTTTATGAAGTCTATAGACATGGTCTGGTTTCTTAATATCCTCGAAACCAGAAGGTTGCTTCATATAAACCTCTTCATTTATAAAACCATTTAGAAATGCACTTGTTACATCCATTTGAAATAGCTTTATGTCGTGACAGACAACATATGCAAGTAAAATCCTAATAGCTTCTAGTCTTGCTACAGGAGCATAAGTCTCATTGTGGTCTATTCCTTCCTGCTGATTATAGCCTTGTGCTACTAATCTCGCTTTGTTATGACTCACTCTTCCTGATTCGTCTAGCTTATTCTTAAAAACCCATCTAGTTCTTATAATGGATTTTTTCGAGGGTCTGGGAACTAAGGACCAATCTTTATTCCTAGTAAACTGGTTCAGCTCCTCTTGCATAGCTAAAATCCAAGCTTCATCTTGAAGGGATTCATCAATTTTCTTAGGCTTTATTTCAGAGAAAAACGCTACATTTGCTTCTCTTATGAATTTGGACCTAGTTCGTACACCTTATGAGGTCTCTCCTGTAACATCCCATTACCCATGTTAAGGCTAGAATAGTAAATTATGTGAAATTTATGTGAAATTAGGAATAAACACATCATGCATAAGTTAATTATGACATACACATTTATTTTGCACATTGATATGATTGTACATGCATTCATTGGCATTTCTGGGTAAATTTGATTTAGAAGTGAAAATTGTGGATTAAATTGGAGTGTATTAATTATGAATTGGCAATTTTGGTATATTTTTGATATTTTGAAATTTTTGGTAAATTATTTTTGAGTTGAAAATTTATTTGGAGAGTCATATTATTATTTTAAAATTTTTGGTGAATTTTAGAAAAATATTGATTTGTGGGCCAATTATAGAGTTAAAAATGGATCGATTAAATTGTGACATGTGGACAAAGATTTAAGTGACAATTGGTAGCCTTATTTGGAGGACATATGTAACACATGCATTAGAAGCATGTGTCAAGCCTAAAGAGAGACACCTAGCCTTAGGAAAAAGTTTCTGCAAAATCTTTCCTTGATTCCACCAAAAACCACTATCTCCCTTCTTGCTTTCCCATCTCCAAAACCCATTGTTTGCTCTCCTAAGTTCTGGAAAATTTCTTAAGAGAGAGAAGCTTAATCAAGTAAGTTTTATGATAGTGTAAATGATTTCTGCTGAGATTTTAATGTTTTTTAATTCCGGACTTAAAGTTTGAGGAGTAAATATTTGGGACTGTATTGGAAGTGTTCTGATTTGTTTAATAATTCTATATTATATGGGGATTCTTAACGAAAGTTGAATAGCGGACTTAGGTCCGAAGATTATGAAATTCTAATTGTGTATTATGCTATGTGATTTCTCAACGAAAGTTGAATGCTGGACTTAGGTCCGATGATTATGAAATTCTAACTGTGCTTTATAAATGATTATGATATATGGTAAATTTTGAATTGTTGCATTTTATAAAATGCATGCTCAGATAAAGGCGTTGTGACCGAAGTAGCCAGTATCATGTGCTTGCACTTAGAGCTTTGCTCCGTGGTATATGATTCTGCACATAGAGCCATGCTCCGTGATATATGTTTCTGACTAAGCCCAATGGGTCAATATTTGTATATGTGATATGTGATAGGCACTCGGTCATAACAATAATAACGAATGTGGAGTCTCATATGCATCTATAGTTGTTTATATATGTTCTGATTCGCAATAATTAAATGATGTGTCGTGATAATGTGAGTATTTGGAATATACATGTTCTGCATGAATAATTGCGAAATATGTTATTTGTGTATACGAATCCGATGAAATCATCAATGATGGTTTACTCATTGAGTTCGCAAAACTTATAAAAATTGCAACGTGGCTTTTCAGGTTCAGAGGAGTTAATCAATTAGACCAATTGGAGTACAACCACTACAAATGAGCATGAGTTAGGGGTCGGGATCAATTTGTACCTGTATATGTATTTCATTATGTTGTACTAAAAAGTGTAATTTTAAGTGTTGTACAATGTGTATGAAAATGGTTTTTGAAATGTAAAGATATTATGAAAACAAGTATTTTGTTCTGTAATAGGCCTAAGTGATTACTGAAACCTTGATGTGTGTCAATAATGTTTGTATCTTTTATGATTGAAATTCTTATAAATAAATCAGGCTGAAATTGATTATCGATTTTCCGCATATGCGTTTATTGTTTAAGAAAAATCGCAATGGGATTCGACCGTTTACTATTTTAGCATGCCACTCTTGTGGGATTCCTACTCAAATATCACTTAGGATATTGGGTACGTGTCTTGCGAAAGTGGAGTGTTACAGTTAATATCCCTAAAAGCTAGGCCTTTAGAGTTGACGTTTGTTAAGAGAAGCAAGGCTTGTGTCTCTCTAGCATAATTGGGATCTAAACTACAATCATCTTTGTTTGATCTTAATCTTTAACAAAGATTCAGTTCTCAAAATCACTTAAAAGTATATTGGATGGAAACCTATGATGCAACTCCTTTGAGACTTATCAGTGAAAGATTCCACTAACCTAGGAATCAAGGCAAGAAGAGCTTTTCTCGATTCATGTGGTCTAATAATGCCACGTACTTGAATAGCTTCAGTTATCCTCATAGCCCTCTAACTAAGGGTTTCCGGAGTGATGTAATTATATTAAAAGTTATATTTTTATAATATTTGTATTTCTTATATTTAAAAAATCTTCAATTTTTCATGTAATTAAGATGTATCACATTTTATTTTATTTGAAAGATTTTACTTAAGAATAACAATAAGTTGACTCGGATCTAAGTTGCTTATGACTTCAGTTCAACTTGAAATTCAATCAAAATCGAGGTATTCAGTTCAAATTTGAGTTTGATTGAGTTTTGATAAACTCAAAACTTGATCAAACTCAAGGCATTCAAATTTAAACTCAAACTCGACACCCATGTTCATATACATCTTAAAAGAGACATTGATCATGATATTGATGCATTGCTCAATGGTTTTAGCTTGTCGAGTGATCTTATCCAAATTCTATTATTAGAGGACATTAGATTAAGATTGATGGTAGATCTATAGGAAATAATATGCAACAAATGAGAAATGGGTGGAATAAAAAGAGCTTTGTAACCTTAGTTTTAATATAAATGTCTTTGTCATCAACCAGACCAAGCGAGCTCTTCTCTCACCAATAGTCAGAATAATCTAATAATAATTTTGATCAACTATAACTGTTCTTCACTTTATATCACTGGTTACTAGAAGAAGAGGAAACAAAAGCAAAATGTCAAAAAACATCAAGACATCGTTATTCTTTTGAATATATATATCCATTAACAAAATGACATCATTTTCAAATAATATATTAAGCGAGCTTTGGGTTGAGTTGGTCTGTGGAGTTAAAACTAAAATTTGAGTTCAACCTAAAGTTCAAAATTTTAAAAGAAATTTGAATTCGATTCAAAGCTCAATTAATTTAGACATAATCAATTTACTCTAAATCGAGTTAGACTAGATTGGACTAAAATTTTCATCCCTAATATTAATAAAATAATGTCTTACACTTTTTAGATCACATGTTGGAACAACTCATAATTCATCAATATATACAACATAAGATTTACAACTTACAGTATAATTTGTACATAATTTTTAAAATTTACTAAAATGATTTTTATTCTTTAGACTAGATTGAACAATATAATATTTAAACCACACTAAGGTAATATATGTGAGAGGTGGGCAAACTTGACAATGAACAGGGAAACTAAAGGACATTACTCATCTTAGATTTTGATTGTTGATTAGTTTTAGTTAATTAATCTTGCTCGAATTAAACTTGTGTTACTGGATAGATTAGCTAGCTCTATAAGGTCTCTTGGTAGGAAGGTTGTATAGAATATGGTGGTTGTGTTTGCTGTAAGGAATTAGGTTGTAAGGAATTGTTGTAGGTTCCATTTGAACTCCTTTTAGTAGCTAAGAGATTTATGCTTAGGACATAACATTTTATTATTTGTATAAAGTCTTAATGATTTATCAAAAAAAATATTTCTTAAGAGCAATTATTTATGAAAAAAGATTAAGTTCAATGTATATAACCATTCATTAACTTTTAACTAGTCCCTAGATAGTACACAATTATTAAACGGTTAGTACTATTTTTTTTTTCTTTTCCATCGAAAATACAGGAACTTATGAACAATATCCATCTATATACAAAAGCATAGTGGAAACGATAAATTTGGGACTACAGAAATTAGAAAGCTTTTTATTAATTTGTTTCTGTTATCCTGATGGCATGCTTACTTGGTATCCTTGTCATTCTTATTTTTCTTTGCAGCTACGTTCCTAAACTCTTCATGGCTAATTTGTCTTGTAGAGTCAGATGTAGTAAATCATGCCAACCTCCAGCAAACTAGTGTGAGGCACATTTAGAACCACATCAGGACCCCTAGAATTCTTGCTCAAGAAGGTATATACTAGATCAACGGCAATTTTCTTGATAATGGAGGACGATTTTTTTGCCTGAGCATGGGAGTGCCCCAGGATGTAAGCAACACCAGACTCCTTGGCTTGCAATATTTGCAGTGACTCGGCTTTAAGTTGGGTATTCTTCGGATTCCCATCACCAGAACAAACTACTTGGATGTCACTTGAAGACTCCATCTTTCCCTGATTTGAGCCGGGAACTATGCGCTGCATGGCAAAAGAAACACCAAAGGCTGAGCTTTCAATTTCTCTACATGACCCGGTCAGCTGCTTTGAACCACTATCTTCTTCCGTTTCTACAAGCTGAATTATTGCAGACACCAGTGTACTCTCAAAATCATAGTTTTCCTGTTGTAGATCCTTGTAACCATACCTGACAGTGCACCTGAACATGCTACACTCCTTTGGCCCCAGTACCGATTAGCAACCGTTCTTTTTCACATACATGGGGAACCTGAATGGATTTGACACAAACAAAAACAAGCACTTGATGAAATGCAGGCAGGTTGGTCACGAAGTGGCCAAAAACTGCTGGGACTCCAATCACCAAGTTTGTGTAAACCAGCCCAATTCCTGGAACCCGTACCATCCCTAGGCTAGGTCCCAAAGAAACTATCCTATTCATCGAAACCTTGTTCTCCACATCAAATTCGTGTTTTTTCATTGTTCCATAGTTCCATATATACATTACAACCATAAAGAAGAAAGACAGCACAAGCGGAATCCACCCACCTTCTGGCACCTTGTAAAAAGATGCTGAAATGTAAAGCAGTTCAATTAATCCAAAAAACACAAAAAAAGCGACTGTGTAAATGATCCTTTTCTTCCATACAATTATCATGACCAGGGCCATCAAGCAGGTGGTCACAAACATAACTGTGGTTACCACCATTCCTGTAGAACCAATAAAACAACCATAGTTGAGGGAAAGTTCAGCAAATTTGTATGCACGTAATCGAATAGCACATTTTCTACCGTATGCATGGCCCATCATATTGGTGTCCCTCAATCCTAGTGTCACTGCCACACAAAGGCACATCAAGATCCAATTGACTTCGGGGATGTATATTTGCCCATAGATTTCACTTGAAGTGTGAACAATTTTAACACGAGGAAAGCAATGCAGTGCACAACACTGGCTGATGATGGAGAAGGTAGCTGATATTACGGCTTGACTTCCTACCACAGCAGCAAATGTTGCCACTATGAACACCGGCCAGAATGTAGTTTCTGCAAACAGCAAAAACCCTATTCATGTGATGAATGCAAGAGAATATTAGACTCCATTTCGACCACAAACGACTTCTTGCCTGGTATGGCTTTGTAGAAACTTCTCTGGATATCTTCGTGGTGCTTGGACAGAAATGCTGCTTCACCCATGTATGCTAGGACCAAACAGGGATACACTAGAAACGTGAATGCGAACTGCAATGGAAATTCTAGATGATACGGTTCCTATAGAGACAAAGCATACTAAACAAAGCTTCCACTTTTGGTGTAAAATGTTAACAAGTCACCTTTATTGAAGCTTTAGAGAAATGGCCCAAGTCAGCAAACATTGTCTCCACTCCTGAAAACGTATTCCACAGTAAACTAATTTTAGGAACCTCTACTCAAGGCTTCAGGACCTTATGTTAAACTATGATGCCTTATATGGAATGTGAAGGGGGAACCTGTAATTGAAAGAACAACTCCTCCTAAGGATACCCATCTTTTAGTGTCAGTACTTTTGAGAAACCTCAACATGTAAACTGGAGAAATTGCATAATATATCTGTCGATTCCACCTTATTATATTATATACACCAATGCTCGCAATACACAGAAGCCATGCTGTGACAATAGGGGCAAACATGAAAGCAACTCTGCGAGTTCCATGGTGTTGGAGGGAGAAAAGCCCAACCAGTATAAGACACGAGATGATCACAACATAATCTGAAGGTTAAAAGAGTGAATCAATTAGTTTAACTGATGAATACTGTTTCATTTGGAAACTTATTTGAAGATATTGATGTATAGGTTGAACTTACTCTCATGGAGTCCAGAGAACTTAACTTGAACGCCTGAAACTGCTGAAAGAACTGAAAAAAGGGAAACTCCGGATAAGAATGATCTCTATTAAAAACTAAGAGAAGCTGTATAAAATATAATAAGTACCCATAAAAGTTTTACTTTACATAAAAGTTCAGTCTTGTTATGGTATCAGAGCCCTATGGGTTTTGTTGTTATTTTATTCTATCTTCCTCGTGAATCTTTTCTAGTCTTAGTGGTTCAATTGTGAATCTCTTATAATTACAATCATGGAGAAATCAGAGATAGTTGGTATCAAGTTTTCAGGCAAGAATTATTTTGCTTGGGATTTTCAGTTTCAATTTATGCTCAAGGGAAAGAATTGTGGGGAATTATTGATGGCATAGACAGCAAGCTGATTGATCTGACCAAAGCTGCAGAGTAAGCAGCCAAGGATGCTCGAGTTAAGAGCTGGATATTGTAGACTATGGACTCTTCCATCGTTGTCAATCTTCGACCTTATAAGATAGCTAAAGCTATATAGGATTAGCTCAAGAAAATTTATGATCAAAACAGTTCAGCTATACATTTTCAACGGAATGTCATTTCAAATTACACACAAGGAAATTTGTCCATTCAAGAGTTACACAAGCTTTGTCACATTATGGATAGAATATACTAACATTGTGTATGCTTCAGTTCTTGCAGCATCTCTATAAGCAGTTAAAACTCTTCATCATACTAGTCAAAGAGATCAATTCTTGATGAAACTCAGGCCTGAATATGAAGTGTTACGTTCCAATTTATTGCTTCCAACTCCTCCTCCATCCTTGGATGACTGTTTGAATGAACTACTAAGGGAAGAGCAATGCCACTTAACTCATACCACATTAGAACAATAAGGGAATTCCACCAATGTTCTCAATGTTGCTTATGCAGCACAAGGAAAATAGCAAGTTCGAACTATGACCAACACTCAATGTTGCACTTGTAAGGCATATGCGCATATTGCAAGTCAATGTTCTAAAAAATTTTGCAACTATTGCAAAATTAAGGGACATATTATATCTGATGTAGGAAGTGTCCACAAAATCGTAATCCTTGTGCTTTTCAGACTTCTACCACTAATATGGTGACTGAATCCCCAACAATAGTTAATTCTTTTTAACCTACAGTTTCATCTCTTAAGAGGAGACTGTTCAACAAATGATTATATCATCTCTCTCTCTGCTCTTGGTTTAACTAGTAAAAATACATCTCTTTCTAAAATTTGGCTTTTTGACTCAACTGCTTCAAATCATAGGATTCCATCATCTGATAATCTGCTTAATGTTAAAAAGTATGATGGCAAAGTGCAAAGTGCAAATTGAGACAGCTAATGGCGATCATATTCTCATCATTGCCACTAATGATATTTCTTCCTCTACATATATAAAAAAAATGCTTTTATTGCTCTTGGTCCATCGAGTTCAGTTGGACAAATGGTTGAGAATAATTAGAAAGTCACTTTTTCTCCTTCTGGTTGTATTGTGCAGGAACTGGTGTCAGGGAAGACAGTAACGGAGAGACCTAATTGGAGTAGACTTTTTCCCCTTCAGCTTAATGAACCAGCCAAGCCTATGAATGTGTTTTCTTTATTTTCTTATTATTTACAACCTGATTTCAAGTCATGGCATGTTAAATTAAGACATCCAAATGATAGAACTCTTTTACCCATGTTAAAGTTTGGAGTGCTCGGCAATAAAATTCCATCTCATCCTGTCAAAATTGATTGTTCTAGTTACAAAATGGGCAACAGTAAAACTCTTCCTTTTCCTTCTCGTGAAACAAAGTCTTCTCAATGTTTTGATTTAATTGATGGTGATATCTGGGGATTTCACCTGTTATATCTCATAATCAATAGAAATACTTTGTAACATTTGTTGACAATTATATCGTTTTACTTAGATATATTTCTTACTACACAAATATGAAGTCTTTGGTGCTTTTCAAAAATTCTTAGCTTTGATTGAAAATCAATTTCCAAAAGCATCAAAATTTTCCGTTCTAATTCAGGTGGGAAATACATGTCTAAAAAATTTAAAGAGTTTCTTCAACAAAAGGGAACTGTTTCTTAAAGGAGTTGTTCATAATTTCATATACATCTCGATAAAATGGCATCGTAGAGAGGAAAAATGGTCACCTTCTTGATGTGGTCTGCTCTTTCCTCATTGGATCTACGGTACCATCAAAATTTTGTGTCGAGGCTTTGACTACTGCAGCACATTTAATCAATCATATTCCTGTGATTGTTCTTGACAATCAAACACCATACTTCCTCTTCCATCACCAGCAACCTGAATTATACCCATCTCCATCCATTTGGGTGTGTTAGTTTTGTTCTTCTTCCTCCTCATGAAAGCACAAAAATCTCTCCTCAATTAGTTAGATGTTCTTTTCTCATATATGCACTACACCAGAAGGCTTATATTTGTTTTGATCCCACCACTTAATGAATTCAAATTTCTCTTAATGTTATATTTTTTTCACTAGCAATATTTCTTTCCTTTATATAGGGTCACTCCAAACATTTCTGGTCACTCCTTTGTTCCTGCTTTTGAGGAGCAGTGGAGTCACCTTAACAGTAATCCTCCAACTCCTGTCATACGTTTTAAACCTGGCATTGTGTATATAAGGAGAAGTAGTAATGAGGTTCACACTAGAGACATTCTTCATGAGTCATTGATAAAGATACTAATAGGCAATTATTTGATGCATTAATTTGGGTCAATTGTGTAGTGCTTTAAGGTAAATATTTGCTAAATTATTGTTTTTATATTTTATTTGAATGTAGGAGTTGTTATGAAGAAAAGAAGACAGCAGCAGATAAAAGCGCTGTGTAGTGCAGCGTTGTCGAATGGGGGAGACAAAAACAAAAAGAAGAGCCACCATTTTTTTCATGTCCCCACTTCATGCCTCCACTGGATTCACGCCCATAGACAAGACTCATGCACGCAGCACCTACTACCCACACATGCAGTAGCTTTGAAGACTCCAATCACACTGCCTACCTTTATTCACGCAACTCCAACAAAAATGCCACACACAACACATGCAACGGCCTTTATTCACACTCACACACAAGAGACAACGTAGCCTTTATTGACCAGCTCCCTCCACTCATACAAGAAAACGTTGTCTCACTTGATTCCTACCTTTATTTCACTCCAACACTGCCTTTTCATGCCTCCAATTACGCCAATGCAGTAGCCTCCATCACCAATAGAAGATAGCCCTCACTACAAGACAAAGCAGACTCCACTCACATCAACTCCAGTTCATCACGTCAACAGCCAGCCTCCACATTAACGTACAGCCTCCATGCACACAAAGATAAGCTTCCACGCAACTTCACTCACTCATAGACAGCTTCAATCAGAAAATAACACGCTGTAACCCTCCATGATAAGCCATCCATCTACTGAAACAGCCAGCTCCAATCCTCCACAACGCAAGCCTTCATTTGTTAACTCTTAACTCACCATTGCAACCCATCTTCATTCGCACTCAGCCTTTCGGCCTTTATCCCATTTTCTTTCACGCAAAACACAGCAGCTGATTTTTATCACTCCACACATCTCACAAGCTGCCTTCCACCAAGAAGCAATAACACATCCACGCATAAGAGCCTATTCCAAGCACCAACTCACTCACCAAAACACAATAATCGTAGCCTCCACTCACCAAGGAGCTTCCATCCATTCACCAACCAACGCAAGCCTTCATCTTCATTCACGCAACCTTCATCCAGTGATCAACCAATGCAAGCCATCTTCTTGATTCACACCCAACCAGCCTCATCCACACCAACCAACGCAAGCCTTCATACTTTATTCTCTCTACTCATCAAAGCAACAGCTCTCCTTGGATTCACATAAGAAGACAGCTTAAATTCTCCACTCTTCAAACATTCACTCACGGCATTTTCACATCTCCACCAGCAAGCACAAAAGTAGCATCCCCCTCACTCATTCACGCTTCAACCTTCATGTCCTCACCAAAGCAGCCCACACATCCACCAACACAAGCCAAACTCTGCAACGTCCACTACTTCACTTCCACGCAAGGAGATGGGGGAGCTCATTTTTTTACTGAAATTTGGAGCCATATCTTTTCATTTATATTTGATTCCTTCATGAGTCTATCTAGCATTTATATTTTAGAATTGATTGGTTTGATGATTTGTGGCTAGAACTCTTAATTTCTCTTAGGGATGTGATATTTTGGTGATGCTTTAATATTGAATTTTGCTGGAATCCATGACTGAAAATTTATATACTTGTTGAATTTTCCTTGGGTTTATTTGTCTTCCTTTGGATTATTGGAAATTGCCTTGTTATAAATTCGCCTTTGAAAAAAGGGAGTTTTTTTCTAGAAGATTGAAGAAAATTTTGACTAAGATTTTCTTCTAAGTTGGAGACTCAAGAAACTTAGGGGGTGAAAATTGAAGGTTTCAGACTTAAGAAACTCTAGGAAGAACTTAAGTAAGGGATTACTAAGTGACGTCTAGAGTGGATAGATTAATTCATTTTTGGAAAAAGGGGATTAATTACTCTTAAAATTCACCTACAAGGTTTGGATATTTCATTTATGGAGGATAGCTAATTCAATATTAAGGGTGACAAAAATATCATTTTCTAAGAGAAAGTCATTCCCCTTTATCGTTAAAACTTTGAATTAGTAAATTGTTGCAATCTTATCTTAATTAGTTATTGCATAGATTTGTCATATTCATAGTTATTTTGGTTTCATTAAATTGTGTAATTGCTTAGAAATTTCTTTGAGTTTTTAATAATTCGTTACATTGTTTTAAATTTTCAAAATTCCATCCAACCCGATTTCAAACACTGTTGCCTATCATAGATTTAAATTTTCTCATAATCCTTGTAGACATGACTCAGTTTTGACCGATTTATTACTCACTTCAACAACCGTGCACTTGCGGTTCACGAACAGGATACCTATTACCATATAAGACATTGAGAGTTCTTTGAGATGTCTTAATTCTGACAAAGTTGCTGGATCTAATGGCTTTAATCCCTACTTCTTCCACAAACCTTGGAATCTCACTAAGCATTAAGTTAACAATGTTTTTCTTGAATTCTTTAACAAAGGGCAACTTGTTGTCAAAGATTAACAACACCTTCATAACTCTCATTCCTAAGACTAATGAGCTGTCTTCTTTCTTCAATTATCAACCTATCTTTTGTTGTAATACTATATACAACATTATTGCAAAGATATTGGCTCAAAGACTGAAATTGGTTATACACAAATACATTGATATATCACAAAGGGCTTACATTCATATAGGAATATGAGAGATAACATATTGCTTCTTCACGAATTGGTTAAAACTTATGATTGAAAGTGGACTAAAAAAAAGTCTATGATAGTGTGTATTGGAATTTCATTTTAAACACTTTACATGTTTTGGAAGTTCTTGATATGTTTGTACAACGGATTTCACAATGCATTTATACTTCTTCCTTTAAAGTCTTAGTGAATTGACAAATTTGTAAGTATTTTAGGAGCTATAAAGAGATTCGCCAAGGTGACCTAATCTTACATTATCTCTTTGATTTGGTAATGAAGGTGGTTAACAAGACTCTTAGAAGAATTATGGAGAGAAATAGGCATTTTAGATTTCATTCTAGACGTAAGAAGTTTAGGATCACTAATCTTTGTTTTAAAGATGATGTAATTCTTTTATCTAAAGTTGATCTTGTTTCTGTTCTTACACTCATGAATGCCTTGAAGATTTTTAAAAGGCTCTTAGGTTTGGGGATTAATTGTTCAATGAATAGTTTCTTCTTATCTAAGTTTGCTTGTGCAAAAGAACACGTAGTCAAATTGATTACCAATTTTACAATGCAATCACTTCTTGTTCTGTACTTAGGTATTCCTATTTCCACTTCCAACTTATCCATCAGAGATTTCAACATTCTTGTGGATAAAATCAACAACAAACTTTCATCTTAGAGTGCCAAGATTCTTTTTATGTCTAGGAGGGCTCAATTAATCAACTTTATCATCATTTCCATTAATTTGTTCTAGGATGCCCATATCTCCTTTCCTATGAGGATCATTAAGATAATTGAGATGACTTGTAGTAAATTTCTCTAGAGTGGAAATAATTTGGAGTTCAGAAGGGCTAAGATACGACGACAAGAGGTCTATATACCTAAGAACAATGAAGGGCTTGGAATAATGTCTCTCATACTAATAAATAGTGTTATGTTAGCAAAGAGATTATGAAGACTCATCATAGAAAAGCATGCTTTATGGTATAAATGGGTGCATAAAGTTCACATAAAAAATAGTGTCATCTATTTGAATCAACACTTTTGTAGCTTCTTCTCTAAAAGTAATATTAAAAACCAAAAGATCACTAAGGAAGGAGTTTATTCACTTTATTGGAGATGGCAATTCATCTAAATTCTTGTTTGACAATTAGTTGTCAAGTGGTCCTTTACATTGCTTACAGGAGATGTAAATTCTAAAGCTAGTCATTAGGTTGAATTCAAATGTTAAAGAGGCTTTAGTTAATAAACAACTTTTCAGTCTCTACTCAAACTCAATCACAATTGAAATTATTAGAACTCACTTGAATGATGAAGAGGACAAATTCATTTAGAAACACACCGGTAATGGATTTCCACTAACAACTCTTGTAAGAAGATTTTTGAGAGACAATCCAATTAAATATCTTGAACTCAACTGGTATGGCATAAACAGTTTCATCCTCGAGCATCCTTCATATTATGGCTAGCTATGAAAGAAAAATTATAAACTTTGGATAAGCTGAGGTTTCTTAATATCCCAAACCGATGCTCCTTGTGCATGAGTGATAAAAAAAAGCATCAATCGCCTTTTTTCCAGTGTCAATTTGTCTTTAATAAATAGAAATTTTTGCTATAAAAATGTTACATTTAATAGGCTCCAACTGATTGGAATTCCATTAAAAGGTAGTGTACTTCTATTGTTCATCCCACTATCAAGTGGTGTTTTAGCTTGTCTATGTGCTTTCTAGTTAAAACTATATGGGAAGAAAGGAATTCTTGCATTTTCTAGGATAAATCTCAATCTTCACAACAATTCAACAGTAGAACTCTTCAATAGATTACAAACTTCATCGGCCCATACACTATCAAGTGCCAAGATCTAGATTCCTACAACAGAATATGAAATGTATGAGCTAAGTACGGTTTTAAGTTGTATGAGGTTGTAATGGGGATTGTTTTTTTAGATCATATTCCAATTGTAGACTCATATAGTGCTCTTTGTAGTATGTATACATTTTGCTTATGCCTTTAATGGCTTAATTATTCCTTTTTCTAAAAAAAGTTATTATATTACTATGGAGTTAATTGGTGCATATTGCTTTTAATTTTTTTCTAAATTGTTAAAGCTATTAAGTTGGTTATTAGAGTTAATACAAACACTTAATTTTTTCTTT
>JAOTAZ010000008.1:24271672-24284941 GCA_025629785.1 Erythroxylum oxycarpum | reverse complement strand
AAGCATCTAAAAATAATAACATTAAATAAACTATAGAGGCTTAAATTTTAAATTCGAATCAAATTTATAAATTAATTCTTAAAACTCGAAACCCTTCAATTTTCATGCAGCCATTTATTCAGTAGAACCACAATCTAATAACGGATCAAAGGAAGCCAACAGAGAAGCCTAGAATGTTAAACTAATAAATTTGACCAGTAAATGCCATTTGAAATACAAGTACGCGAAAATTACATTCAAATACAAGCAAGCTAGGAGGTCTATGTCCATCAAGAAGAATATTCAATTTTGTATAAGAGAACAAAATATGGGCGACTACAAAACCCCGGTAGGGACTAGGGAGCCAGTCAGCTATTGTAAAACAAAATCTAAATATATAAATATGAAATTTACCTATACACGTGGCAGACTTGCCACTGTCCACGAAAGCTACAAATCCCATTTTCTATAATAAGCAGCAACCTGTGCTGTGCACCAATTGTGGTTCATCCACCCGGGGGAAAAATTTTGCTCCTATCCACCAAACGAATTCCAAAAGACCAACAACTACTTACCACAACACTGATGCAAAATGCAGTTTTCTTTTTCTGTTGATGCCAATTTCAATTTCAATTTCCTCCAACCACCCAAAAACACTGAATTCGCCTTCAAGCATAAACGGGAATTACACACACATTTGACTTCACCACTGTTGAAGAAAACAACCTCTTATGATCCTCAGATCAGTAGGACCCCATTGGCGGCATGCCATAAGCTGGCATTGGAGGCACCGGGCCAAGACCTCCCATTGGCGGTGGCTGTGGCACAAAGCCAGCACTCATTCCCGGCATCGGTGGTGCAGGCAAAGCAAGAGGCAATAGTTGTGCATACATATTCTGCAAATGCACAAGAGAATATACGTCAATGTGCAACTTTTGATTTATTTTAGTTTAATACAGAGTTGCAGCCCAACAACAATGACACATCGTAAGATAAAGTTGAAGCAGTGATTGACGGAATTTCACCTGCAAATGATACGTGCTGCTATATTCTTCATTTTATAACTAGTGATTAAGATACTTCAATTGACTAATATTTTCAAAGTCACGGTAAAACAAATTCTTTCGCGAATAGAAGTGGATTTTTTCAAAGGTTGTCATGAAGATACACATTAGTTTTACAGAACCCAATGGCAAAAGGCTGATAGGAATCTTTACTTAAAAGGGGGAAACAGGGACCCATATGAGTGAACTCATCCTTAAGGCAAAAGTGTATATCTAAAACAAGCAATGTCTCTAGGCAAATAAATAACAGCAGGAATAATTTGAAGGATTCACCAACACGGTCTAGAGACAGCAAATACATTATATGCTCTCCCCAAAGGAAGAATTTTTTGCTCTTCAATTTAATAGTACAGACAAAACATTAGGAATTCCAGCATGCAGAAAATGCAGCTCTTTTTTTTAAGTTAAACCAAATCAATGATTAAGATAGGCCAGTAGAATTTTTTTTTCAAATAGGTAGACAAAATTGAACCAATAAGCATACCTGCTGAGCAACCATGTCCTTCTCCTCCTTCTCCTTAGCTTTCACCTCATTTTGAGCTTCAATTTTGTCCTTTATGAGCTCATCTACTTTGCCAGTGTACTCTCGAATAAACTTCAAAACAGTAAAAGAGCAATGGTGATATCAAGTTCATTAAGCATTACACAAAATTTTAAAAGATGAGCAAGAGTAAACAATGCAAAATGAGAAGATTACCTGCAAGAGGTATGGGAAAGCAAAATCTATCATATTGTTTATCCATGCAAGCTCAAGGACAACATCTGGCCGGATTAGATCATAACACACAAACAAACATGCAGCAAAGCACTCTTTCTTTCCCTGCATATGGAAAATGCAAAATGTAATACACTCCTAACAAGTCATTCACATAGTGCAAGTGAATAAGACAATGGGTATCCATTAAAGAATGCAAGCTGCGAAAATTTTTGAAATGTCAATGATGTTATAGCAGGCACGCAATTCAGGAATTGATGAAAGAAATATTTGACAAAATCAGGACTCAATGAGAATATAACTTTTTCTGAGCATTTCAACATAGAAATTTATGTCAGGATAGAAAATATGTGCCCTTCTCCCTGTAGCCACATTTATCTATCTGGATGCACCACAAGGTGCTTCATGGGTGATAGAAGGCCTGGCTGTATGACAGACAGATAAGCAAAACAAACCTGCTCAATAAAATAAACAAGCAACTCCTCTGAAAGTTCACGGTCACCAGACTGTGAGCAAGTCTCCATGCAATCCTTGTAAAGATTGTCTTTCTTTGACAATGCGATTGACTGCTTCCACCTTCCTGCTTTCTTGTATATGTAAGCAGCAACACGCCTCATCTCAAGAAGTTCGTGCTTCTCAATCTGCACATGCATGGAGACAATAGCTCTCATAAGTATAACATCACCATTTGGATTTTGAAAACATAATAGGATTCTATAATTGACCTTCTGTGCAAGGCCTATCTGATCAAAGTTGTCGTGCAATTCAATAGATTCACGAAGTCTGTCATAATCCTCTTCCTCTATATAAATTTCATTCAAAGCTTCATTTACAGCAGAGACATTGTTGCTTTGAACTGCAATCATATATGGCTTGACCAGACGGATGTGACCAGCCTGAAATTCAGAATAGAAAAAATTAAATGAAATAACAAAACAAGATTCTTTAAAAAACGATGTTCAGCAAAGCATAATAAAATGCTTTGATTAGTGCCATCCTTAAATAAAAATTATAAAAATTTGTAATTCAAAACCCAGTTTTGGCATACACAAAAAACCCACTACAATACTATAAGTGTGAAATTCTGAACACCGCCAACTACAAGTCAAAAACAAAGTTGAAGCATAAGCAAGTAAAATTTTGCATATGGCAGTCTATACCTTTCGCATTATGTCCACCACACGAGCATGATCAACACGGAGAGCAAGCACATTGAGAAGATCATTGATCAGATCAGGATGTTCTTGCAAGTAAAAGTGTACAGCCTTGTAGTAGAGTTCGACATTTGCAACCTTCACAATTATATCTTTAAATTGCATGTGGTCCCATGCTTCAGGAGAATGGTTCATTACAGTGGTTGCAGCATTGTCAAACTCATCGTACTGAATATACAAATAAGTTAGCTCCTTCCAATGCTGCTGCTCATCACAAGCTCTTATAAGCTTGGGAATATTCAGACGAGTGGAGAAAAGTTTTATATGCTCCATAAGTTTTTCAGGGCGGTATCTAGCATACAAAACTCCCAACTCAGTAAAGATGCCCATATGAGCACGTTCTAATCCAAGTCCACTCTCCATTAAAGATATTATCTCGTTAAAGTATCCCCTGTTCTGGTAATACTCACTGACCTCTTCCATGTCGTCAACCTACCAATATGATAGAAGATTGCATCAGCAGTAAAATAAAAGACAATCTACCAGTAAAGTTAATCAACAGTTCTAGAATTTTATATCCGCTGTTATATAAATGAGAAGCACTTATAAGTAAATCTCTGGCGATAGGGCCTATTACATGTGCATAAAAATTTAAGAATCATTTCACTACATTCCAAAGCTAGTAAAATTGATCACAAACAAGAGTTCACGTACCTGTACAATAATGTTGAGCCCACATATCTGGGCTAAGCGGAACTCCTCAGCATCCACACAAGCAAAGCAGACTTCCTTCCAGGTTTTTGCACTGTTTGCTTTCCTTGCTGCATCAACAGCACCTTGGAACTGCTTAAGTTTAACAAGAGTAACAGCTAGCTTAGCCCAATTAGAAATGAATGCAAATATGATCTTTGCTGCTTCATAAAGGGCTTCATCATATAAGCGATCTCCAACATTTTGTAGATTAGCAACATTGGGCATGAGAATAAATTCTTCAATGTCACCCAAGCGATCAATTTTGGCATAAGCATAGATGAGTTCACCGTCAACCTTGGGCTCCTTTGTCTTCTGCCTCACCATTAGGAGATATCTCACAAGGTCATGGTAAACATTTGCATCCTCAGCAGCCTTTATAACTTCCAAAAACTCAGTTGCATCATCTGCACGGATGAATGACTCTATTGCATCACTCACTAGACCCTCTCGCAGTTGGGCCTTACCCACTTGACTCCATACAGCTTCTTCTTCAACACGGAAAGCAAACTCCACTGCTCGTTCAATGCTACGGATGTTATCCAACAAGACATTCACAGCTTGAACATTTAAATTAAACTTCTTGAAAATGGCAAATGCTTCTTCATACAATGAAGACTCAACAGCCACCTCCCCAATAGCAGGTCCATCAAAATTGTCAAGCCTATTAATGTAATCCATAACTCTTGATTGATCAGCCTTAATTGCTGTCAGGATCAACAAGTTCTGCAGGTTGAAGTTTCCACTAAAAGCAGAATTTTGAAGAACTATCTTCTCAAGAAGCTCAATCAGCTCATGTGGAAGATCAGCAGTCATGAATGCTTTAACAGCAGCAGAAACTTGCTCAGGACTCTTGCTTTCAGGCAAAGCAGTAGACACGACTTGATCAATTAGCTGCCTTCTGTACTCATTTTCCGGGCTAAGCACCTTCTCCCAAAGGTCAGAATCCATCCTTTCCACCACATACCTGATATTACAGCCATGAGCAATCAGCTAAGGGAAAAAATTGCAGTGGATATATCATATAAACCTAATCCTCAAGAATGAAGCACAAACCTGGCCTGCAGTTTGAAGAGGGAGTTCTTATTTGTAACGTTTATAAGTTCGTCATCGCACTGTCCTCTACGATATGCAACAACTGCAAGTGTCGGGTCTCGTTTCTCACAATACTTACCAACAACACGTGAATCATAATATGGATTTGTGGTAAGGAAATGCTCTGGGTTGTTGCCACTGTCAATGATAATTTTACCCAGAGCATTGTGAACATGCACATCTTGGCTTCCCTCACTTACTAGATGCTCCAAGAACTGGGTAAGCAAACGAAGACGATTTCTGCCAACAGAAAACAGAAGTGAGATGCAGAAATATAAAAGATATGTGGTGATTCAGAGCAGATAACAGACCTTTTCTCACACTCCTCTACTAGAGGCTCCACTGGCAGAAGGGAACGAACTGAAAGAATTAGACCTTTAATGAAATCTTCAGGGCATTCATCATCAAGCAGCTGTCCAACAACTAAAGGAGCATTTCCCGGATTGACCTATAAAAAAAAATAAGCAACAATTATATCTTTTCCTGAAAGATCCTTTGGCTTTACATGGTGGAATCAAAATCTTTAATCTTACCTTTTGTACATAACCCTCAATGTAGCGAAGCATATTGTTTCTGTAGAGGTAGTGAGTCAGATCAGGAACAAAACCAAACCGATCACAGACATTGATCAATGGACGAGCATCTGGGAGCTTGGCTTCCATTAAGAAGTTCTTTGTTTTTTCAGCATCATAAAAGTTTGATTCACGTGTCACCCGTTCTACCTCCTTAATCTGCCCAGTTTTGGCAGCTGCTTCAATGTATTTGAAGTGGATTTCAGGATCCTCACTATCCCAAAAGCACAAGAAAAAGAATAAGAAACCAAATTGAGGCAAAATATTTGGAAGAAACTGAATCCATTATATTTTATTATAGAACATGACCAAAGTGGGAAAAGCATTGTTGCCTTGGAAACTTCACTGGGTCACAACTGGGTAATTAAAAATCCAACAAAGTGGGTTGGACTGATAGAGATGGATGTTTTTGCACGTAGGGATGAGTAAAACCAACAAGTGGTTCAAGTAGCATAAATTACCCTCCTTTTTGTTGATTAGGGCAAACTATTGGGAAGAAACTGAAGCAATTACATTTTATTATAGAACATGACCAAAGTGAGAAAGGCATTGCTGCCTTGGAAACTTCACCGAGTGGTTCAAGTAGTATAAATAACCCCTCTATTTTTGTTGAGTTGATTAGATGATTTCAAGCACTGTTGCAACCCATTACGAGTCAGAGATACAGAATATTACTTTTCAAAACAAAAGATTAGTATGTAAAAGAGGACCCAATACATTCTTTTGCATCTCTTACCCATAATACTGGTAGTGTAAAGAACCCTATTTTCACTGATTATATTAGATGATTTCAAGGACTGTTGCAACCCATTATGAGTCATAGAGATTAAGAATATCGACAGGGATTGAAGAAGTCAGTATACTTTCCACTATCATATAGAGACTGTATACTAGCTTACCTATACATTCTTTTGAACCTCTTTAACAGTAATACCAAAATTTATATTGAGTAATGTATGAAATAGCAAATTGCTTTTAGTATCTTAATGAATCTTTTTCCCCTCTGATTGAAAGAAGTAGCAACAATCATAATGGCATGAACGAACCTGGAGCTCAAATATGAACCCAAAAAGAAATACAATCCTTCATAGGACTTAAACTGCTCAAAGAGTTTAATGCAGGAATCTACACCCAACTGCTCAGAGTACTCTTTGCAAGCCTGCAAAAAAGTAGGTATTAGCCTTCTCAAGGAACATCTCAAACTAATGACTACAAGTAGCAGTAGTTCACTTACCTGCACAATTATCTGAAGATTGCCCCTCAAATTGACAAGTAGAAGATCCTTCATACACTCCAGAGCCCATTCCCGAGAAAGGGTGCCAAAGAACTCAACAAGAGCCTGAGAAACCAACAGGTCAAATCCCAGTAAAAAAATAGAATCACAAGAAACTCATAAAAGCATTTAGCTTCCAAACCTGAGGTTCAATGGCATGTGTATTCACGATGACACGCTTAATATCAGGCAACTCACTATAATGCTGCCAAAAAAAAAAAAATTTGTCATGCCAGAGAGTAAGAACAGTACTTAAAATGAATGAGATACTAAATCTTTTTACCTGAAGTGCCCGAATATAAAGTCCAGCTTTTTCACACAGTTGGGCAATGCGTGGGCGGTCATAGTGACTAAACATACCATTAGCTAAAATAGCATCTGCCACATTTGGGAAGGTAACAAGATTGATCTCCAAAACCTGAATATAGATGAGTATGAGTTTACAAAGCTGTCAATTACAACTGTGGCTGTAAAAGAAATAGAAAAAAAAAAATAGTGACCTTTGTCTGAAGAAATCCATGTTCTGGTAGATTTGGTTTCAGAACATCCAAAAGAAATGCTGTTGCTTCCCGAATCAAGTTCCTCTGTGGGGAAAATAAATTACATTAATAAGGGAAATAAGTAAAGACTTAGTTGTTTTCTCTTCTTGTGATCAGAAAAACAAAAAATAAAACAGGGAAGGCAAGCCTCCCACTTCAGAAAAATTTGGCGTTAGAAATTTGTTAAAATATTTTCCAAAGCTATGCACAAGAATGTTGGAAAAAGAAACTTGGATCATTGAACCTGAAGAAATAGGTCAGTTATTGTGTTGTAGTCAACTGGGCAGCCTCCCTCCATTTGAGACATCATTAAAGCAAAATTAACAGCACCCTGCAATGCAGAAAATTCAAATACAGATGTTAACAAAATTTGATTTATATAGAATTAGAAATAATAATTAAAGGCAATTGATATAATAATTAAAGATGACCATGATTAGTTTGGTCATCTTTAGAATAATAATGCCAAAATAAGTCACCAAACCTGGGGATCTGTCCGCAATATCGTTTGGAGGAGGAATAAATAGTCAGGTGTATATCCAACCTGGAATCAAGTGGAAGATTGTGGTCGGATTAAAACAGGCAATCAGCTATAATATAAGTCTCACAGTATGTAATCGCAGATTCTGAAAGAGTAAGAAGTTTACCTGTTTCGAGTATATAAGAATTTTGTCAAATTCTCTCCTTTCAGCAAATGCAGCTACAACTTTGGGAGTTGCCCTAGCCTTAATATATATCTTGAGTGCAAGGTCATTATCTACTGTCTGCATAGGAGACATGATTCCAACATCAGAAAGACAAAAGAAGCAAAACTAAGGGTAGTAATTTGATAGCGATTATACATTAAACAAGAACACCCAAATAAACCAGCCTACAAGGTATGCATGTATATACCAACATAATATATGTGTAAGAAATGGAACAAGGAGGAAATAAAAAATCCCCCAGCTATCTCAAACAAGGTGCCTAAATCAATTATCAGCATCATTCATGAATCAAATGCTTGTTGACTTGTCATCATTGTAGCCTACTTAAAAGAAATGGCTACATAACAAACTTTATTCAGAATAAGAACTGGAGACCTCAAGAAAGTTCTCGACAAACTGACCTTCACAAGATCTCCAAGCTCCTCACTACACTCAAGCTTGTCTTCAGCCAACCAATTCTCCAAAAGATTTTTTTTATTCTGGTTCACGACAAGGCGTGATAATTCCAAAGACTCAAAAGCATTAAGCTTTCCTTTAGTCAGTAGAGTTCCAAAATACTGCAGCAATGGTGGTGTTTGCCCAGCTTGCACAGGAACACTCTGCCACAGGAATAAAGACAATAGCTTAGATCATTGTACTTGTCCATATATAGATTCACAAAGAAAGACAGAAAAGAGTGAGACTGAGAATTATAGAGGGAGCAAAACTATGAGGCCTTTGTTTGCAAAAATAACCTGAAACTTAGCAACTGTGTCAGGAGTTCGGAGAAGTCCTTGTGGAGATTCTGCAGCAAGTTCTGCTGCTTCTTTATACTTTGCCTGAGAAAATAATTCCTGAAAACGCTGGACAACCTGGTAAAGACAACAAACATGAAGATTATGAATCAACAGAGTGAAGATAATATCGCACATAATTCAAAAGTTAATTCAAGGATCAACACAACAAATACAATAAAGATAGGCACATAGCAAATCAAGAAAAGAGTTTCTAGCAAATCAAGAAAAGAATTTCATGCAAAGTCAAAGAAGTAAAATGGTCCTTGTCTTTACCAGGTTTTCAGCACCAGGAAGGTTTCCCCTTTTGGCCAGATTAACAGCAAGCTCCAGATTGTTTAACTGAATGTAACCAAAATGATTAGCTCCTCTTGGGATAATGCCAAAACACACAAACAGAGATAGAGAGAGAGAAAGCCAAGAACTCTTAGTAGCATACCTGGCCACTAACAAAGGGTACAATTGTAGCTTCATTTATTGTAGCAAGCAAAACTTGGCCCCTTCTATTGATGGCATAGAAGCCACCTACGGAGGATGCATCAGTGGTTAAAAATATAGGATCTGGACTGATACGATTTCTGTATACAGCACTAGCAGTCTCCAAGTCATAAACAAATAGCAGTCCTTGCTTTGTTATCACATAGATCAAGCCATACTTTTGGGATATCTGCCAAATAAAAACATGAGGTTATTAGATTATGTTAACCAATCAGATGGGATGAATAAATCAATGAAATTTTAAATTCTACCTGCATTGACACAGGAAAATCATCAGCAAAGTCAGGTGGGAAGAATAAGTCTGCTTGTTTCTTAGTAAACGATGGTTTGCCTAACAAATTAGCAGTAACAATATTAGAATCTACAAAAGTACAGGCATATGCTTCTAATATCATGGAGAACAAGGTTTTTGCTTTTGTTCAAGCTAATAAATTTAAATGAAGTAAAAAAGCACGTTATTCATGAAAAAGAATTCCCATATGGAAGGAGATACTAGACAGAGGTTAAGTTACCTGGCTGCGCTCCAAGTTCTATAACATGTAACTTCGATGTTATTTGTCCAGCATTGAATGACTTTGTGGCAAAAGAAATAAGAAGTGAAGGATTCTCATTTCCAGGCAACTGAATGAACCATGAAATATATCAACACTTCAGAATGACTCAGTATACAATTATAAGCCAGAAAAATGTCATCGTCAAAAGAGGCCTACTTTGAATGAAGCAAATGCGGCAGCATGTGCCTCAAGCGCCTGACTACGCTGTTGGTCCACAGAAAAAAGTTGCATGTTCCCCTTGACCAATTGTGGCCTCTGCTCCGAGAAAAAAGGGTATGTTAGAAAACTCTATCAAAGGATCTGATAAAATGATTAGGCTATACCCAACTTTTACCAATAATCATAGAGAATGTTTCAACAGCTAAAGAAATGGCATACAAGCTTTAAAAATGAGACAAGGACAAGGAAGAATCGTGTTTGATAAAACAAATGTGGTATGAGGCAAACAAAAAAGATAAGGCAAAGAAACATTTGAATTAGATGTCAACATACCATGAATAGGAAGTATATTTTCACACTGAAGTGACAGATAAGGAAGAGAAAAACTTAACTGTAATCATGAAGGTTACAATTACGAACAAGCATTCCACCTCACATTAGCTAATATTCAGCAGCCTGAATCTTAGTAACTAATTAACTAATAATACAAATACAGACACAAACTGATGCCACTTTCTCTATAAATGCTGAAGCACCTACTATCTATATCAGATACTAGAAGTAACTTAAAACTCACTTGAAACAAGTGAGAGGATAGATGAATACAAAATCCAACAACAAAAAGATGAAA
Source organism: Erythroxylum oxycarpum (assembly GCA_025629785.1). Taxonomy (NCBI): domain Eukaryota; kingdom Viridiplantae; phylum Streptophyta; class Magnoliopsida; order Malpighiales; family Erythroxylaceae; genus Erythroxylum; species Erythroxylum oxycarpum. The sequence goes on along the minus strand of JAOTAZ010000008.1, from coordinate 24,274,478 downwards.
AAATAGATACAGGGTTAGCATACCTCTGGGGGGCCTTGGGCAATTCCGATTAGCACCAACCACTTTTCGGACGAATCACATCGATAATTGATGATTTGATTATTTACCAGATTAGCGGTTCTTTCAAACACTTTAACAGGCTCAGAGTCACCTGTATAAACGAAAAGGCAATAGAATATTAAAACAAAGCCACATAAAAAGGATAACACTTATAAATAAAGAAAAATGAGGCATAGACAGATCCATTATAACAAAGACAAATCCATTAAAATGACATATATAGAAAGAAAGGGATGCATGCTCTTGTCTGAAGGAAAGGTAAGAGATCATTGCCTTCAATTGACCAATGATAAACTGAAGTCTGTGTGACCAGTGCTAGCATCTTTGAGGAAATCCATTTCCAAAACACAACCTTAGGCATGGGAAAAACAATATTGCCCAGAATAGTGAGATTCAACACAGGACTAGAATAATTAACAAATGTACTATCATATCGCTCAATTAGAGGGGAACAAAAGTGTCACCTGCTCAGGCATTTGGTGGGACTTCACTTTTGCCTTCATTTCAATATTGAATATTTGTAAGTGATCCTGAGTAGTCCCAGGAAGTTGAGCTTCAAACCCAAAAGTCACACATCATTAGATGGCATATCAAACAAAGTAATAAATTGACACAACAAACTGCAATCCACATCTACGGTATAACACAAACAATAGTTACGCCATTCTACTACAACCACGAGGGGTGCAGATCAAAGCAAGAACTTAATGACCATGAAAGATATAAAACTTTTAAAAAGCACCTAGCATTAGATGTCAGATAATCGCACATGATCGAAGTGAATAAACCTAAAACTACACCAAATCCAACCAGAAATTTAGCAAATTGCATAAAATATGTAATATTATCCATCAACGCCTATAAAGAGAGTCCAAAAACTAGTAGATCAAATTAAAAGGCAACCAAGAAGTCATGAGATTTAGCGAAAAAGAAATACGGTACCTTTGAGAGCGAGAATTCTCGAATTGGGATTCATCAAAGCGGAATCGGCAGTGATAGGACGTCTCAAAGGCTGCATGGGCATGTTCATGTCGATAATGACGACGCTGTTCTGAGGCGAGGTTTCTCTGACGCAGATGTACTTATCCGATTCCATAGTAACGTGCGTGAAATTAATGAACTGAGGATTGATTCCGAGGCTCGGCAACTGCAAGAAGGCAAAGAAACAGTTGAGAATGAGTAGAAGAAGACAAACAGAGCCAAAAGTAATTAGATCTGAAGTAGAAACGAGATTTGATACCGTTAAAGCCTCTTTCATGATGACAGGGGCATTAGCGGCCGCCATGGTGGCCTGGATCGGGATTGAGAAAGGTCAGAAACCCGATCGACGTAACGGGAGAGAAAGAGAGAAAGCTAAGAGAAGAGAGAAATGCTTAGATGCAGATGCAGATGCAGAAAGAGAAGAGAAGGGTCCAAGAAAATTGTAGTCCGGGAGTGTTGTCTGTGCGATATGTTGTAATATGGGCTGCGAGTGACACATGACATGACTTGCTGTCATGGCTCCATAGTTAAGAAATGGGCTTCATTCTTGGACTTTTGAACACTGCGCTTTCTCGCATGTTGAAGCTAGGTATGAGGTATGAGTATGACTTGGACAATCCGTTAAGACCTCATTTCCTCACACCTCAGAGCTTTAAACGCCCTCGCCGTAGCACGTAGTCGAGTTTGATTTTGATACATATATTCCGAAGTGTTGCGAAGACATTTTTAAGGAAAGTATGTGAAGCCCTATACAAAGACTATTTTAAGGCACTACACTTCCTTCAAGTTACATTATTTTCAATTTCATATTTAAAATATTTTATACAAATTTAAAGAAATAATGTGTTGGTAATTATCAAAGATAATATAAAATGTAAATTTTGTTAACTTTCATGATAATTACAAAAGTAAAGGTAATTGTTCCAAATATCATAAATTTTAAGGATTTCATTTAAAATATCCTAATCTTCATTTTCTAATAAGAAATATCACCACTTTTGAGAATTCAGATACCTATCTCTCTTTTTTTGTCTGTATATTTATTTTATCTTTTGACCTAGTTAGAGTTACTTTTGTAAATTATTTTTTGGTCTATATATTTATTTTACTTTTAGAAACAGTCTCTCTATTAATTATGTATAAGGCTATATACTATTGGACATCCTCAAATACCGCGTCTCAGCAGGATTTCTACTAGATGTTGTTGTATATTTATTTTACCATTTGTTGTTAATCTTTGATATGTTCTATACGTGTAATTATTATTATTATTATTATTATTATTATTATTATTATTAGTAATAGTAGTAGTGGTGGTAGCGTAGTAGTAGTAGTATCATCATCATCATCTTTATTATTTATTTGTATTCTTGTATATTTTATTTTTATTTATTTATTTCGTTTTTTATTTCCTTCTTTTAATGCACATCCATTTGTAATTTATAGTATTTTCGTGAAAAATTGCACGTGGATCTATTAGAAACAGCCTCTCTATTAGGTAAATGTAAGATTGTATACTATCAGATCTTTTCAGATCTCACGTCTCAACAAAACTTTCATTGGGTGGTATTGTTGTTGATATTGTTTATTTTAGCATGTTATTTTACAATATAAAATACCCAGAGACCCCTTAATTAATATGAAGGTTATAGTATCCAACAAATTGTCTTCTTTATTCATTTTGTTATTTTAATCTCCCAAAATCTCTCCCTCTATATCAAAAATGGCTTTATTAATTCTTACTATCAAATTCAAAATTCTCTCT
>JAOTAZ010000008.1:24241464-24271336 GCA_025629785.1 Erythroxylum oxycarpum | reverse complement strand
CCCTTACAACAATCTTTAAACATTATTATTAGCTCATAAGTACTTATAAGTCTAGTTTGTCAACTACTGCCATGGTCAACCTTTTTAACTCTTACTAATGTTGGACTTGTCAAAATGTCATTTTAGTCATTCTTTTTATTTCTCCATTTATGAAACTTGCCACTATAATGTTTTATGCCTATTTCAAATCCTAATCAATGTTTAGGAAACTTGTAAAATGTTATGAATTTGCAATGAAAAGAGAGAGAAGAAGGAACGAGCAAAGGACATTATTATCGTGATCAGCAATAAAAATATAGCAAAATACTCCCCTTTTTTAGCGGGTAAATTCAAATTTTGCAAGAATCATAAATTCAAGGAATTTTGTCTTTTTTAATAGGTAATCTTTAATTTGTTGTTTGTTGAATTTCTTTTTAATCCCTAATTGACTTCAAGGAACATGTATAAAGGCTTAAAAGGCAGTTTTGTCTATTTTAAATAAGTTAACACTCGACTATAATCATGTCTCACATGATAGGACATATTTTCTATAAAATATTTAAAGGTTATGATATTTGAAATAATTTATTTAAAAATAATTGACTGTAACACTCTCATAGTTGAGTTTTATTTGATTAAATTATTTATAGGTAGTATAAGGCATAAAAGTTAAGCTTACAAGTTAAGGAACATGTAAGCATTAAGCCAAAATTTTTTTGGTGGTTGTCAACCAAATCTACTTAGGATAATGTATATATAGATAAAATATAATAAAAATAAGGATTATCACATCTTCCCATTTTTTATGATTTTTACTTATGTTATACTCATATTGTTCCTTATTTCATATTGTCTTCTTGTCATGTCATTAAGCATTTTTATCTAAAGGTTTTATTGAGCAAATTCTTAAGCCAACTTATGCATGATCCAACCAAGATAAACCCATATTATAGTCTATCATCACAAGATTCTATTTGTAAGCAACATTGGTGTTTGGTTTATCCAAATATACTTATGAGCAATACACACATAGTTAAGCTATTCAATGCACCAATAATCTCGCATAGCCAATCAATATTTGGACTTATTTGATCCCATTAATACTACTATGTTGCTTCATCAACATGCCTCCCTCGTGTCAATTATCATGTTAGTTCTTGTTTAAGGCTTGCTCTTGTTAGCACATAAGACTTGTTTGCAGCAAAAGTTAACAAACCATCCCTACCAAATGAATATGGTTCCGTTATTAGAATAGATTAAAGGTAGTTGTTAATTTGATGCTTGAATTGTATTATCTTTTTTACTAAATATCATTAATAACAGTTTCGTTATCTAATTAGGCCGACATATGAGTCCCTAATTCTTCTTATTGTTTGATGATCAAGTATCATTTCTACTTGCCCATCAAATTGTTTCTTACAACTAATGCAACTCTTTTTGTTTTACTCGTAATCGGATCTATTACATCCTTATAAAATGTTTTAAACAAACTAATATAGAAAGTTTAATGTACCTTTAACTTTTCAACTAGCTTTAATCTATATGTCACATTATCACACTGCCCAGTATTTTAAAATTTCATTTATATTTCAAAACCAATCATTTATGAACTTGTTTGATATTGACCTTCTTCCAAATCTGTAGAGTGAGTTTGGGTAAATTTATCTCAGTTTCAAATTTCGAAGGTCTTTTATTTTGGTTAGCTTACTTCTTTTTTCTCTTTTAGGCCTTTTGGGGATTATCCCTCACTTGATCATGTAGTTATTATTTATCTATAGGAAACAATAGGTAATAATAATTTTCATATGATTTTGGTTGGAAAATATCGAGGGGAGTGAGAGGATGTCACCCCAATAACATCTTGAAGGAATTTTTCTTCATTATCAAAGATTCATATTAAGTTATAGCAAATTTTCGTAGTATTAAGTGAGGTTAGCAAAATTTTCTAACTTAAACTTACACAAGGAAGCAAGTCTTCCTTTTTTAAGTCATTAATCCTCTATGTTTAGCCTTCTATTTATAGGTGATTACATATGGACAATTATAAGTTGCATCCCTTCATGTTCAAAAGAGATGTCTAGAATTAGCCATCGAAGTAGTTACTCTAAAGTGCTATTCAACAACTACTTTGGAAAAATATGAATTTGAAGTTAGCATGAAGACAACATATTTGGAGGATCAATCAACCACCACCATGACCAAAGTTATATAATCAATTTTTAAAAAAATACACAAGTAAAGTCCATCAAGATTAACATTAATAATCTTTTAAGTAAAGACGGAGGCTAAAACAACCATGCCTTCTTTCTCCTATCTACTTTATCAAGTTGATAAATGAAATAAGTTTTAAATATACCTTAATTTCTTCCTTCATATTCATCCAACCATAAGAAGAGTGACATCATTTATTGAACTTTAGGTTAACCATCCAATTGTAAGTCACGTGTCTCCTTTAGCAATTGCTTTTATAAGGCACTAAAGTGAGGCATATATTATTGTTAAGCCAAACTCATTAAACACCATCTTTCGCTTATTAAATGAACTTGCTAATATTACTATCAAAGGATGCTATTAATTTAATTTTCTCTAACAAATTTGATATTAGGTGATGACATATAAGACTATTGAAACTTTTTGTTGAATGTATTAATCACATAATTATGCTTCCCTGGTTTTTACTTCCATACTAGGTCATATTCAATATGAAACTAATGCTTTACAAATAGCTTCTTCTGGTCTTAAAAAGGGTGTTAATGACATTTACCGCTTAGATCGTAAGCTTGATTTCTAGTAAACAAACTTGTCATGCATTAAGGTGATGCACCACTATAATTATTTATTTTTTTCATATCTAAAGTATTATTGCTCAAAATAAATAACATTTTAACCCTCAAAGGTTACAATATTTTTTTGCACCAACATGCTACCAATAGCTTTGTGGGAAGCATTAATGTGAATTTTGAATGAAAGATCTAATTTGAACAATCTGAGGACATATTTAGATGCAATGGCAACTTTGAACTTCTCAATCTTCTTAGAAAAGATTATTTCTATCTCTATACCTATTTCTTTTCCAATAAATAGTGTTACCTTATTTGAATAGCTTAAAATGAATCATTGTTAATAATTTTCGTCCGTGTGTGTATGCTATATTATGCATGAGCATGAAATGCACTTTCTAACTTCTCAATAACTCTCATATACATTATTCTAGGGTTCTAGCCCCTAACACGGGATAACAGGATGTTAAAGTTAAAGACCCAAGTTTGTATGGGCACCTAGAAATATTAATTTCTTTACTTTATAGGTCACTATTAAGTGGCATTAAATGAATAGAAATAATAATTATTACTTCTACTAATATCAAATGAGGAACAACAATGATATCTCCAACAATTGATTTCAAAAGAAAAATCACCAAGAGCCCTCATATGAGCCAAATAAGGAAGTTGTTATCAAAAGCCTACTTGTTGAACTAAGTTAGGTAGAAAAGGAGATAACCATTAATGATACATAGAACAAGGAAAACACTTGCTTTTTTTTAATTGATAATAGTTGATCATATTGACTTGACATACATATTTAGGGGGAAATCATTGTTTCATTTATATAGAGGGAAGAAAGATATATTGACATTTAATTGGTATACAAGTTCTTTACAAATTACTCACTTACTTGATAAGCACTTTGAATATACTCTTTGACCATATAATATAATTTTTGAAAAGGTAGAGAGAGAAAAAATTTTCTTTTGATTTTTATAGATTTATATTCAAATTTACAGATTCGCAAGAGGCCTTTTGAATTGAATCTTAAGTAGTCTATCAATGGTGCGAAGAGAAACATCTCTTTTTTTTACTTATCGATCTCGACCCGAAAAAGTGATTACTTCTCTTCTTGGAGTCGGAGACGGTTCATGCTACGTGGCTGGCCTGAAGGGATGCAGGGATCATTTTTTAATTTATGCGCTCCCACAAGTTGAAACTTTGAAAAGCACCACTTTGGTCTTGATCTCAAGCTCTTTTTGTTCTCTTCATCAATGCTTTTCAGGGAGCATGGCATATTGCTTTTACATAAGAGGAATTCATTTAATGTATTTTATTTTCATAAAATCATCAATTTGTCATTATTAAAAAGAGAGAGATTGTTAGACTAAGTGTGGTTCTAACCCATAATTTGGATAAAATATGTTATTGCTAATATTTTTATCTTTGGTGATATTAGGAAGTTAATATGTTAAAAATAAAGATTAATGGAAGGATAAAGTGAGTAAATAAACTAATTAAATCATTTAAGAAATCAAAGGATAAAGAAAATGAGAAAAATGGAGCATATGTACAACTTAAGAGAGATTCAACGGAGTTGTAGTAAGGAACCAAGAATATGGAAGAATCAAGCATATCAAGACTTGAGAAAATCATATAATACTTCTTACAACCTTACCTTATTCATTTTAACGAATTAGGACCTTAATCATTACATGATCATTTGTATGTAGGCATAAAGCATAAATCCTTTCATAATTAAGAAGAAATTTGTTTGTCTTCAAAGAAAACCTCGTAATCTTTAAATAAACTTTTGGAAACTTCTATAATGATTTTAAATTAAAATTTTATCATTTATGTGTGTTTTAATCTTTAAAAGAACTTGGAGGGATAAAATATTAAGTTTGGATGATTAGTAAGTGAATAGCTATTGTTTGGTACTGTATATAGGCTAAATTTTTCATTGTTCGAATAATGATTTTCAGTTACACAATTTAATGACCGAAGCATTATTTACCATCTAGCTAATGGCATGTTTAAAAAATTATCGAGAGGGGACTTTTTATCTGACTAACTAATATTATAATTGGTGGTTTTCTAGCCAGCTAAACGAATATACTAAAAATGTAGCTCTTATAATAGCTTGTTTGTATGTCTAATGATGATTTAAATTGGTTTTAGGTAAGAAACTATAACTGAATTATTGGAAGAACCTTTGATATAATGAAAAGTTATTAAGAGCTTTAAGACGCTATATAGTATATGTATGCATGAATTAATGTATATTAAGCCTTTATTCATTGGCATGAGTAAGAGAGACTTTTGAGTTACATAGCTATGTAATTATTTCAATTAGGAAAACTTCTTAAAGTACACTTTATGAGAGTTCCTCTTATCCTTGAATAAGCTTTATGAAGGGTTTGCTCTTCAACTATGATAGAAACAAGATGATTGAAAGTGCTAATCTTCACCACTGGCAAAGAAGATATTGTAAAGGGTTCCTCTTTACCAAGTTTAAAGGAAAAAGATAGTAAATTCTCAAGTGAAGCTTACAAAGCTCCTATGTCATATGTTATTTAGTTAAACCGCTATAAATTAATTTTGTATCTCTTTCCCTAGTTTCTTTAACTACTATTACGATTGTCATTTATATATTTGCTACAATTATTTATTATGGTAAGCAATTCATTCATTAGTTTTTAAATAGGGCGAAAAACTAAACACATGCTTATTATAGGGATCATCAAATCTATAATGAGTTATACATATTATCTTTTACTCATAAACTTGGTAATTTACTGAACACAATAGCCCTTAATAGTACATCCATCAAATGTTGAATTAATTGGACATCATATTTATCATTGATAATTACCTTGTTTAAAGTCCAACATCATCACACATGTGCATGCCTAAAATTTAATTCCTTTTTAAGAAAATTGGACACACTAAAATCACATGAGTTCATTATAGTGGAGCACAACCTACCAAAATCATCATAGGTTAGATCCTATTAGAAGAGCATAGTAAGCTTCTCTATTTTTTTATATAAAAGTGTTGTAGGAATATATAGATATAGAGAAAGTCTAAAAAATCAAAGGTTGAGTTATAGGTCATATGACCTACACCAAGTTGGTGGTTGACTAGGCATTTTCCCTATAGCCATAACTTATTTTTCCAATAGCTTTTAACCCCATATACATTAATTGATTAAAAGAATTAGTTTATTCAATTACTGATTAAGTAATTCAAATGGGTGAAGGCTAACTTTCGAAAGATCATTTTTGCTTTCTTTTCACCATCAAAACATTTAGCATATCCTTTCAGAAGAATCTTGGGCATAATAAGGATCATTGCACCTAAACCACCCTTGGATCTTCTTTAAAAATTTATCTCTTTGTTTAGATTATCCATGTTGCTTAAACTTCTCTTTATGATTATTTTCCTTTCAACCAGCTTGTGATAATTCTTTTTATTACCTTATCCCTTATTTTGGTTGTTTTGGATTTTAAAGAAGATAGGAAGAGGCTTTAGTTTCCTTAGACAATTAGAAATAATTAAAAGCATTAATAATAGAAATAACACCAATGAAATCCTTCATCTTTTACCATTGTTAACTTGATTCTCACCTACAACATCCTTAAGATTTTATTGTTGTAACTTGAATTACACCTATTATTGTAAGTAATACAAGAAGTTTAAGAGCTTTTAATTATTAGAGATGTTTTTAATCTCGACCATCAAGGAATTAAATTTTTTGACATATTTCCTCACTTATCCGTCTTATTTCAACCTCTTTAAAGCATCTCTAGTAAGCCATGAAGTGTTGTTTAATAGGAATTGGTCCATAAACTCTTTTAATTTCTCCCATATATCAATAAGAGGTAAAAATAACATTGATATGGTTCACATTCTCTGTTAAAGTTCTACAGTGTAGTCCCATATACATTACAATGGAATTCACCTTTTTTTCATTATAAACATTAGTGTTGGTTGCTATTGACACTTAAAGCGTAAATTGACTATTTGAATTTATGAAAACTTTTTGTAACTTAATAAAGACCTTAGATTGATTTCAAATTGGAGAATGAAATATAAAGTTAATTTAGTTTAAACTCAATCAATCAACTAAGAATAAAATAATAAGTATAGGGAAAAGGTGAATCAAATTGTAACCTCCTTTAGTTTAATAATATCCCCTATTTTAATTATAACAAAAATAACAATAAAGTTGATCATTTAAGTACAATTTCTCAATATAAAAGTAATATGAACATTTGACTCCCCCTTAATCAATGCACCAAAAGAAATCTCAAGTGCTAAGATTGGATCATTTGCCATTCAAACACTAGTATAATTAAATAAAATAAAAATAAAAGTATGTTGCTACACAATTCACCACTAATATGTATGTTAAGTCAAAATGACTTTACGATTAATATTTTGATGAAGACCAAATAAAAACAATAGAAGAAAGTAAGACGAATTTGCAGAGGAGAAACTAAGATGCCAGAAGGCAAAATAATACGAAGCACGGACAAAATGAGACGGAAGCAGAAGTCAAAGTAAGGCGAAGCTAAAGTCAAAATAAGACGCAAGCCGAAAATAAGATGAAGCGGAAAGCGCAAGAAAATAAAACGAAGTGGAAGCGAAAAGTAAGACACAAAAATAAGACGAAGCAAAAGATGAAAGTAAGGCTCAAGAAAATAAGACGAAGCGAAATCGAAAATGAGACGAAAGAGAGTAAGACAAAGCATAAACAAAAATAAGACGAAGACCTTATACCACGTCGGATAGTTAATCAGTCAGAGTTAGTTACAGAACTCAATTGAATAACTGTTTCTTCAAAGATCAAGAAACAAGAAGAAAGAAGTGGTTATCAAGAAGCGGTTGAAGACGAAGGCTATAAATATGAGTCCGAGTCGAAGACTGTAGTAGTTAGTGATCTTAAAAATTAGTGATTTCAAAGAGATTGTGAATCATTGTATTCATCGTGCTAAACTCTAGAGCTATATTGTCTGTAACAAAGCTCGAAACATCTTTCAGTAGGAAGAAGGAAAGTTGAAAGCCTGAAAAGGCTAAGTACTTGCTGTAAGAGACCTGAAGAGGCTCGGTGAAAAGAATACTTGTATCTTTGTAAAGAATAGTGAAATCTCAGAAAGGATTCTGAGGACTGGACGTAGCCCACGGTTTGGGGTGAACTAGTATAAATCTGTTGTGTCAATTCCTACTCTCAACTCTCAACTTTTAGTTCTTACTGTTTCATATGAATATTTTAAGGCAAACATAATACTTCGTAATACTGATAATTCAATAGTTCTAAAAAAGCAAGTTTTCAAAAAAAAATTTGAAAAGGGGATTGTATTCAAGAAACGGATACACAATTCAACCCCCCTTCTTGTGGGTATTGTAAGTTTATACTAACGTGTGAATTACTTCAATTAGTATCAGAGCTCAGTGTCCAAGAACCACTGTCATAAAGTAGATCATATGAAGAAAAAGGTAGTCGTAGATAGATCTGAAGAGATCAATCAGCTGAACAAAGAATAAACGGTCTTTCAGCCGATCTATTGACATTCACAGAGAGTACTAGGAAAATGAATGATATGTTAGGAAAATACAGACACCCTAATGATAAGATTGGATTAGGGTTTGCTAAACACCATAATCAACATAAAAAGAATTTTGCTCCTTATAGGAAGAAATTTCGTCAGCCTCGTCATCATCAGAAATTTCATCCGTTGCATCATCATCATACTATGAATTATGTTAGAACTAACCCTAAAGGACCCAAGAAAATTTGGGTACCTAAGAGACAAATAATATCTCCTGCAGATATGCTTCCTTGGAAGAAGTAACCAGCACCATTGGTACTTGGACAGTGGATGCTTGCGACACATGACAGGAAGAAGGTCTATGTTCCTAGATCTTTAGTATAAGAAAGAGGATCAGTAACTTTTGGAGACAACCAACAGGGCAAGATAATCGGAATCGGTAAAATCGGTAAAGATTCCTTTGCATGCATTGATAATGTGCTGCTAGTTGATGGTTTAAAACACAATTTGATTAATGTCAATCAATTATGTGATTCTGGCTTTGAAGTGTCCTTCAATCAAAATTCTTGTGAAGTTAAAAACAAGGTTGAGTCTATATTCTTTTCTACCAAAAGACGAAACAACCTTTATAAAATCAATTTAGAAGATTTACAAAGTCAAAATATTTCTTATTTTATATCAACTGATCAAGAAAAACTGATTTGGCATAAAAAGCTGGGTATGTTAGTTTTAAACATATTTCCAAGTTGATTAAACATGATTTGGTAAGAGGATTACAAAAAATAAGTTTTAACAAGGATTTCTTTTATGAAAGTTGTCAAAAAGAAAAACAGATTAAAACATCGTTTTCTTCTAAAAATTTGGTAACATCTTCTAGACCTCTAGAGTTGTTACATATAGATTTATTTGGTCCAACTAAGACATTAAGTCTTGGCGGAAAGAAGTATGGTCTCATAGTTGTTGATGACTTTACTAGATTTTATTGGATATTATTTCTGTCACATAAGGATGAGTCTTTTAAGTGTTCTAAAGTTCTTTCCAAAAAGTTACATAACGAAAAAGAAATTTCTATTGCTAGTATTATAAGTGATCATCGATGGTTCACCCAGTTCATGCAACACATCATGTCACATAACATATACTCACATTGTTGCATATTTGAGCACATTTCACAATTTCACTTGAGCATAGACAATTTATACATTTCATTCAATGAGACATACATAATCAAATGAATACATGTAACACTCAAGCATAACACAGCTGTTTCATAATTCACATTCAGAAGCACCACATGGTTGTTAGCAAAGAAGTATAAGGCATTTTGCCTTTCACTCAATCAAAGAGATTAAATCAAATGCATATGACATACGTATGTGACACTTTTCTAATTTATTTCGGTGTTGTGACCGAGTGCCTGAACTATCCCAATATGGGCACATTAATCGTTGAGCTTGAGGCTCTGAATTACTGTGTGGCTCGAGGCCCAAATACAAACGTTGAGCTTGTAGCCCTCGGTGGTTGCTCAGGTCACAACTGTTATTATCTAATCATGCATTCATACATGGAATGCACATGTCACAATGATTCATATGTCACAATCATTACATATGTCACAAATGCTCACATCTTAAGCAAATAGTTCACAGAATCACATAGAATCACAAACAAGTCGCACTTCTATATCATCGCTTCCCAATACCTCAGACCTTCTATCCGAAACCCATAATCAGAACACAATCTCACCATTATCCACCACAGAATTATAAACAAAATAATAATTGAGGAACTGTCTAGGTCACTCACCAATAGCTTCCGAGCTAATGCCTGGAAGTCTCGGCAACGTCGGTGGGTTGACATTCCAAAAGTGTCTCTATAACAGTCAAAATATACAAACATTACCAATTGTACAAAAAAAGATATTTAATAATGCACATGTAGCGATTAAAATATGTACAATGCATGTTCATGACATTCCCAGCACTATTCCCAAAAAGTCATATTACAAAAATTCTGTCTAAAAATTAGAAATTCAAAAACACCAAAATCATTAAATTCGGATCTCTATAGGTCCAAAAATTAATAAAACAAGGACCAGAAAAATAATTACCTGGTCCTCTCTCTTTGAGCTAATCAATCCACGTCAATGTCATCTCTAAAAAATTTCCAATTTCACATAAAAATGAAATTAAATATTTCACGAATCCGATGCCTCGAGAATCAGGTCAATCGGAGGTCGAACGAAAAAGTTATGCACAAAAAAACTATCAAATGTTCATCAACCTCTCAAAACTTCAATGTCGTCGTAGTGCTTGTGCACTACGGTGCTTTTCTGCTATTCCTCAAAGTTGCCATAGTGCTTGTGCACTACGGTGCTTTTTAGGCTAACCTTCAAAGTCGCCGTAGTGCTTGTGCACTACGGTGCTTTTCCACTTCTTCTTCTTCACCAACATCTCAATTTCTAAATCTCATATCTTTTGATCCAGAAAGCCAAATTTTACAAACTTGATGTCAATAGAAAGATAAAAAGAAGCTCTACAACTTCCAAGAAGAATCCAAAACCAAATTCAGTCTATATAAGGGTCAAAAGTTCACACCAAAGTGACTGTCTGACATTTCATCAGAAACAGCACTAGAACTTTTAAACATCACATCTTTTCACTCCATTGTCCAACACTTCTATACTTTATATCAATGGAAAGATAAAAACATAATCTACAACTTTCACGAACAAATTGGAAGCAAATTCACCCTATAAACACATCAAATTCTCAACCAAAGTTTCTGCCCATATAAGTCACCCTCAACATTAACATAATCTTCCAAAAATCATAACTTCTTATATCCTTGTCCAAAAATTCCATAGTTTATAGCTATGAAAAGATCAGAAAACATACTACAAGTCTCATGAAAGACTTAGAAGCAAATTCCATCTCTAACTAGATCAAACTCTCCATTTATTGTGGCTGCCCTGTTTAAGGGTGTTAAGTCAACATATAACCTAAACCATATCAAAACTTTACAAATTCATAACTTACAATCCATACATCCAAAATTAGCATATTATAAGTCATTTTAAAGCTGAAACATTCCTCTACAACTTTTCATAAGACCATTTAAGCTAATTGAGACCATAACAGTACAGAATTTTACTTCAAAGTACAATACTCACAAACCTACATTTAGGAATATGTTCCAGCACAATGTACACCAACATCTGAAAATCAACAAGTCATAACTCTCAACCTAAACATCGAAAAATGTCATACTTAGTGGCGATAGAAAACTAACAAGAAAATCTTCAACTTTTATTAAGACCAATTGAGCAAATTCAACCTACATCAATCTAGAAAAATACATCAAAGTTTCAGGTCATATTTCTCAGTTACTGTTCATGCTGCACACATAACTCACATTCAAGGCAAAATTTAAACCCCTTCAAGCCACAATTGGACCATACTTCCTTCATAAGACTTTTAGCCAAAATTCTTAAGTTTAATTCAAGCCAAACCTCATCTCAATTGCTTAATCGTACAAAAACTTATGACCAAAACATTGAAACATGTACAAAACAAATTTTCCATATTTAACACCTAACTTTACTCTTATCATTCCAATATCATTTCCACTCCAATTAGCATCCAATTTAGCCAAGAATTTAGCCACAATTTCATCAAGACCTTCACTTGACCACTTAACCATAAAATGGCAGCACACACACACAATTTTCTTTCATCACTTACCACTCATCTAACATCATTAAAATCAATCCAAAACACTTAATTTACCTACTACACTTGCTATATCATTCATCCTTAATCAATCATAATTCAACTAAGAAAAGAACTTACCCATATACACCAAACACAAGTCCATACAATTAATGCACAAGACATCACAATAAATGCATCTAACTACTAATTTAAGAACATTAAATACAACTCTTACCTATCAAGCTTCTAATTCTTCAATTCTCCAAACTTTTCACTACTCCTCCACTTTCCTCCAAACACCATACGATCATCACTTTAAGGAGGGGTAGGTTAGTTTTTTTTTGTTTGAGAAACAAGATGAAGAGGTGGCAAAGATCTTGAAGAGGTTAGTGGTGAAAAAGAGCAAAAAATTCCATATAAAGTGAAGGTGTGTCGTGAATGGAGAAGGCAAAGAAGAAAAGAGTATAAGGTGAAAGACAATGAACAAAAGCTTTATTAGTCTAAAGTGTCGTGGGTTCTCTACCACCATTAGGTTAATTATAAACCATTAAGTCTAAGACCCACCTAGGCAAGTGAGCTTTAAAACTGTCACTTGCCACTTGTCTTGTTTTTAAGCTCTCTTTTATTACTTTTCCAATTGCAATTCAATTTCTACTCCAATTTTTCTCCAAATTCTAATGGCTCAAAGTAATAAATCCTAAAATCATGTATCTAATTGTTCAGTGTCATTGGACAGTCATTTTCAGTATCGGAAATCCCATGATTCTGCTCCTTGGCAATTTTTTGGTCCAAAAATTGACCCCAAAAAATGCTAGAAAAATTCCTAAAATTATCCAAAAATGTAAAACACACAAAAATTACTCCAATTAATTTTTCAAGCACAAATATCACATTTTTTCACAACAAAATCACATTTAGGCACATATACCGGGAAATGTCATGAATGCATGTACAATTATTTTCATGTGCAAATTTCACTATTCACGTATAAGGGTATGCATGAATATTTCAAAACAATCCTAACCACTCTCAGCCCTTGCCAAATTACTATTCTACCCTTCCCATCGGGGGTGGGATGTTATAGAAATTATGAGGTTTGGTAGGAAAGGAAAGTTTAGTCCGAGATATGTTGGGCTATATGAAATTGTACAATATATGGGACCGTTAGCTTACAGATTAACATTACCACCAGAGCTATCACAGATTCATGATGTGTTCTATGTGTAGATATTGAGATAGTACCGATCGGATCCTAGTTAAGTTATATCGAGGCTTGAGATTGAAGTTACAAATAACATAACTTATAAGGAGTAACCAGTGGAGATATTGGGTAAACAAATTAGGAAATTAAGGAGACGGGAGATTCTGATGGTGCAAGTTTTGTGGAGTCATCATCGTTCTCCAAGAGAGGCAACTTAGGAGGTAGAGGATGAAGTTTGACATCAGTATACTCATTTGTTTAGATCCTCATGTACGTAATTTTATTTCAAGAACAAAATTCTTTTATGAAGGGGAGATATGTAAAGCCCATTCATAAAATAAAACAAACAGCCCAACCATAAATATTAAGCTGTATAAAAAAGACAACATCTGGAAATGCAATAAACTCCAACGAAAATCATCATCTTCTTCATCTTTTCTCTCAACTGTTCCAATTGGTAAGTTTATTTAAATGCACCATTTTGTCCTGCACGTGACACTTCTCTTATATGTTATCTCATTAGGTTTGTTTTGCAGTAAATTTGGAGGAAGTTGTGGAGGTTAACAACCTCAAAGCCCTTAACACTTAGGTAACATTCCAGCTATTATTTTATCTTCTTTTGTGATTTTTGAACATCCTATATTAGTTTATAGTTGGTTTGCATGTTGTAATTGTTTGAGACAATAATTGAAGTTTCATGAACAGAAAAGAATGGAGAAATGTGGTTGAAAAATGGTAAAAGAAGAGGAGATAAGAGAAGAGGAGAGGATGAAGAAGATGACATTTTTTAAAAATTTAAGTTGCATGTAGGGGCATAATAGGAAATGCAAAAAGTGAAGGGGTAAATTTGAAATTTACTTCCAAGAAGGGCATTTTTTATATTAATTGAAAGGGATGGGGGAAAAATAGGACTTTTAATTAGTTAAGGGTATTTTAGTAATTATGATAGTTAGGTTAGTAAGGATATTACTTTTATAATTAAGAATAAATTAGAAAAGAAAGTAATGTTGGATTATTAAGTCTATTTGAGTTGAAATTTTTAGTAAATTAGTCTAATAAAATTTTGTAATGTTTAGGTTAGATGGTCCGATTAAGGAGTAAATTGAACTATAAATTAGTTGAGTCTGAAATTAACGTAAGAATAATCTTAGACTTTACTCTTAAAATAAAATATCATTTTGTTATTAATAAATTATATTTTGAATTAGTATTAATTAAATTAATGATTAATAATTACATACATGAATTATATTTATTTTATTTCACTAATAATTAACAAAGTCAAGGTGTTTCATGATTCTATTTTTATATTTTGTTACATTTTAGAAGATGAATTGCTTGTTAATTCGATGGAAAAAGTGTTAATTAAATAGAGATTGGTTAATAATATGTTGTGAATAATTGGTAAAAATCAAGAATCGGTGGCTTGCCTAGGATACATTTGATAGTTTTAGATGAATATATTAAGTCAATATGAGCGGGGTTAGCTAAGTATCTATCCATGAAGCAGATATCGGGACATCCTGGTCCTATGGATGTCCTGTGCCAATAGCTAGATAGCAGAGTGATATCATAATATTCTAAGTCTTGGAAATATCCTATGTTGATGGCTAGGTACTAGAGTACTACCAGGATATCAAGAGAGATTGAGGTACCATGTGTTGATATTTATACATTTAATTATGTGTCCATTTGGTGAGAGTTTTTGATAAGATGAGATGAGCCCACATATCATTGAATGTAAGTCTACTAGGTTAAATAAGGCCTAGACAATTTAATTAATGATGGAATAAATCATAAATAACAGTTATGTATTAATATATGTGTTAATCATTGTTTGGTAAAAATTTTGAGATGTTTGTTAATTGTTTAGATTAAACTCAGTAATGTTATCAGCATTCATATTATATGTATGTTTTAATCTCTTGACTAAGTTTTATAATGAACTTTTGAGTTATTTAGTTTTGAGGATATGGTCAATTATCCTTATAGAATAGGCAACTCACCTCTTGCTATTATTTATTTTAGGAGATCGAATAATTACTGATAACCCCAATGTATAGTGTGGACAGAGTGAATTTTAAATGAGGCCAGTAGATTAAGCGAGTAAAATTATTCGATTGTATAT
Organism: Erythroxylum oxycarpum; assembly: GCA_025629785.1. Lineage (NCBI taxonomy): Eukaryota > Viridiplantae > Streptophyta > Magnoliopsida > Malpighiales > Erythroxylaceae > Erythroxylum > Erythroxylum oxycarpum. Next base: position 24,255,995 of record JAOTAZ010000008.1, on the reverse strand, counting down.
ATTTTTGAACGTGACAATCTAAATAGTTATATTGTATGAAATATTTTTGTGTTTGATAAACAATCGTGTCTATTAAAACTAACACGGAACTAGATAAGAAATTAGATAATTAATGGTATGTTTTAGAATTATTTGGTTACTTCCAATAACTGATAACAATTGTTCGAGTTAATAGTTCTAAATTCCATGAAAAGGTAGGTTTTGTTTTTCCTCTCAATCGCCAGTAATCCAACCTTTAGTTGAGGATTTGAGCTAATCCTCGAATACATTATTATGGACTTGACTTTAGATAAGTTCCAAAATCAGTGTACAAAAAGTTCTCGAAACGGACGAAAATGAATATAGGTGGGATGTCAGTTGCCCCCTTTCACTGTTAAAGATGCGGAGGATAAGGTTATGTTTGCAAAACTCCATCTTTACTTTCTCTGGAAGTTATTGATTTAGGGTTGTTAAAGTGGGCTGACCCACGAAGCCCATAACCCGACACCCATAAGATAACCATCTTTATTCACCTTCCTTTTATTTTAGTCAACTCATATGAGACAACCATCTTTATTCACCTTCCTTTTATTTAACTCAACTCACACAAACATCACCTTCGGACTAGCAGACCAAGATAGCTTGCAAGGGGACAAAATGTCAGAAGGCCCTCCCGTTATTCCCTGCTCTCCTCCTCACTATACATAGCGCCTATGGCTCACCTTACCCGTACAGGATTACAGCAGCTGCCCTCTCCAGTACAGCTCATCCAACAACCAATAGCAATCCTCTAGTTCTTAGTATAAACACCCTTCTTCTGTACAGTTCATACATGATGAAATAAAGATACATTTCTTCATCGATATATTTTTCATGGTATCAGAGCCAAAGGTCTGATCCACAACACACAACCTACCTACCACAATGTCTTAAACAATAGATAGTAATACCAACCCAGATTTGGAACACTATTCCATTACAAATATAGAGAACCCTGGGGTTGTGTTAGTCACAACACTTTTTAATGGAAATAACTACTTAACCTGGAGCAAATCGATGTTGATTACCCTATGTGCTAATGACAAGCTTTCATTTGTAAATGGAACTTGCACATAGCCAACAGAAGACGCGGCATTACTCACCAGATGGAGGAGGGCAGACTCTATGGTCAAATCGTGGATACTGAACTCCATGGCCAAAGAACTCAGTGATGCTTTCCTGTCATTACCCACAGCCAGAGAACTTTGGGAGGAATTAAGAGAAAGGTTCGGAGAGGCCAATGGGCCATTACTGTACCAAATAGAGAGAGAAATCAGCCTCTCTAAACAAGGTAACCTCACTATTTCTGCTTATTACACAAAGTTAAAGAAGTTTTGGGATGATTTGGCTAGTCTAGACCAGATGCCTACATGTACATGCGATGCTACTAAAGCAATATCCAACAAGGAGAATACACATAGGTTAGTACAGTTTCTAATGGGGTTGAATGAGGATTATGAACATGTAGTAAATCAGATCATGTTAATGGAGCCGCTACCCCTGGGAAATAGAGCTTTTGCAATGATGTAAATAGTGGAAAGGAAGAAAACAGTGAGTGCAAGCAAGGATAGGAACATAAGTGTAGCAATGATGGCAAGGCAGTCCAACACAAATGTCAAGAGGGGAGGAAGAACCAACAGCAACATTGGCATAAAACAACTCATCAAGAAGGAAGATAGATATTGTGAGAAATGTGGGAAAACAAACCATACCATAGAAACATGCTTTAAGATCCATGTTGTCCCCGACTGGTACAAAGAGATGACAGGGCAGAAGATCAAAGCCAACTTTGTTGCAACCACTGACACTCCTGCAGAGGCACAACAAGAGACAGGTGAGCACATTGAAAGAACTGAACACATCCCACTAGACCTTGCAGTCTTCATATAATAGGAAATCTCCAAGGCAATTAAAAGAAAGGGCACAGAAGAGGTAAAAGTGGACAGACTTGCAAACTATGCAGGTAATACCACAAACAAAACACATGTTTGTAATGTAGATAACAAATGCACATGGTTGATCGATTTAGGAGCTTCATCTCACATGGTTACCAACCTAGACCACCATTATGGGCATGAAATAAATCATATTTTTGAACCCATCATACTCCCAGATGGTACAAAACAGCAAGTAAAACACATATGCCAGGCTACTATCGGGGATGAGATAACACTTAATGGAATTTTGCACGTTCCAAACTTTTTCAAAAACCTACTATCTGTGAACAAGCTTACTACACAGAACAACATTGTTGCTATTTTTATGTCTAATGGGTTATTTTTGTAGGACCTACAGACTAACAATGTGGTGGCAGCAATTAAGGCAAAAGGTGGATTGTATGAGCTGAATGTAGAAAACATACTACCTTCAGGAACCTTGAAAAGGCCTCCCCTAGACTTCTACACGACCAAGAATCTGACACTGCATGCATCAATTCCCTTCAATGTATGGCACAATAGGTTAGTCCATGTTTCCAAAGAGAAAATGCAAACACATCAATGAAATTAGTTTCTCAAATTTTCATTTAACCGATTGTCAAATCTGTCCCATGGCAAAACAACACCGAAAACCCTTTCCCAAACACACAATTCAAACTATTAAACCCTTTGAACTTTTGCATATAAACCTATGGGGACCATATAAAGTACATACCTTAGATTGTTCACAATTTTTCCTAACAATTATAGATGATTTCTCCAGAGCTACTTGGACTTTTCTGATCAAACATAAATCCAGCACACAGCCCACCATAACCCAATTCATCACAGCTATTGAAAAACAATATGAGACTAAGATCTTAAAAATATAGACAGACAATGGGACGGAATTTTTAACAGTGAATGTAGCAAATACTTTGCAGATATGGGGATCACACGCCAAAAGAGCTGCCCATATACCCCACAACAAAATGGGGTAGTAGAAATAAAGCACAAACATCTACTCCAAATCACAAGAGCCTTATTGTTCACAACCCACTTACCTAAACATTATTAGGGGGAAGTACTCCTCACTGCCATTTATCTCCTAAACCGCATCCCAACTAAAGCCCTACAATGGAAAACCCCCTATGAGAAGTTGCATAACAAGAAACCCACCTATAAACACCTAAAGACCTTCGGATGCCTATGCTTTGCTCTCTAAGACTCCCCATAAAACCAAACTTGATCTTATAGCATCCAAATGGCTCTTCCTTGGATACATGCACGACTACAAAGCCTATAGGGTCATGGATATGGAAACCCAAATCATCTTTTCCTCAAGAGATGTGACTTTCCACGAAGATACCTTTCCTTTGGCCAATCTATACCCTAACCATCAACAGACCCCATTACCACTATTCCCTCACAACCCCACTCATGCTCACACAGACAGCTTCAGTGACATGCCAGAACCACCAGACCCACAGCCTACTGTAAACACACACAAAACAGCAGCAACATCACTACAACATACCACTACCATTGACCAAGACAACATCACAAATTACAACCTCCGAAGAAGTCAAAGAACACACACCACACCCAAATACCTTAAAGATTATGTCCACCATGCATCGGCTCATCCTTCCACTTCTTTCCTTGCTTCATCTGACATCACTTTACCAATCTATGGACCTGCAGAAGTACATGGTGACAAGACATCAAACTTTCAGCTCGTACATACACCAAGTCACAAAGAATTCATAGGTAATGTATGTTCCATTTTTGAACCTCTATCTTATGAAAAAACAAGCAAATCACCAGTATGGGTACAATCTATGCAAGACCAACTCACTGCCCTAGAAGCAAATCAGACATGGGTGTTATCAGATTTACCTAAAGGAAAGCAAGCTATAGCCTCCAGGTGGGTTTACAAAGTGAAGCACAACCCTAATGGCACAGTGTATAAATTGAAATTAAGACTAGTGGCAAAAGGGTTCAATCAACGGGAAGATGTGGATTATTCGGAGGTTTTCTCACCTGTGGCTAGAATAGTGACCATCAGAACATTTCTAGTTGTGGCTACAATCAGAAAATGGCCCATCATACAATGTGATAGCAATGACGCTTACCTGCATGGCAACCTAGATGAAGAGATCTACATGTTACCACCTCGAGTCTATGAGAAAGCTAAAGCAGGAGAGGTCTGCAGACTGTTAAAGTCCATCTATAGACTCAAACAAGCAGAGTGACAATGGCATAAATAATTAACTACAAAGCTAAAGGGGTTGGGATTTGACAAGATTGAAGCAGATCACTGCCTATACACTAAGGGCTAGGACATCAATTTTGTTGCAATTATCATTTACGTGGATGATATCCTTATCACCGGAGCAAGAGAGGAACTACTAAACATTACCAAGGACGCCTTACACAAAGAATTTCCCATTAAAGACCTAGGATATGCTAAATACTTCCTAGGAGTCGAAATCGCAAGGTCGGACAAAGGCACAATACTCAGTCAACACAAGTATTTACGGGACATCTTACAAGAGACTAACCTACTGGACTGCAAAGCTTACATTACGCCCATAGTCCCCGATCAGAAACTTACCACGGATGAAGGGGACCTACTCCCAAATCCAGAATCGTACAGATGCGTCATCGGCTGCCTCCAATATTTGAACTTCACCCGACCCAACCTCACGTATGTCACACTACAACTTACTCAGTTCATGCAGTCATCGAGGAAGCCCCACTGGGATGCAATCACACACGTCCTTAGGTACCTCAAAGGGACACAGACCCAAGGTATATTTTACGCCTCCGATACAGATCTGAGACTTACCGCTTACTCTTACGCGGATTGGGCCAGTGGTATGTTCAGTCGCGGGTCTCTGATTGGCTTTTACGTCTTCCTCGGCAGATCTCCCATCTCCTGGAAAACCAAAAAACAAACAACAGTTAGCCGTTCATCAGCCGAGGCCGAATACCGCAGCTTAGCCTCCACTACGTGCAAACTCAAGTGGATCGATCACTTATTACGGTGTTTTCAGGTGGAGAGACTCGACGCCATACCTCTTCACTGCGAAAATCAAGCTGCGATTTACATCTCTCGGAATCCCGTCTTCCACGAACACACATAACATTTGGAGATCGATCTACACCTCGTGTGGGACGTAGTAAACTCGGGTTTCCTAGATCTCCAACATGTACGAAGCTGCCAACAACTCGCAGACCTCTTCACGAAGCCCCTCACCGCACACGCTTTTAATGACCTAAAAATCAAGTGCAGATCCATCAATATTTCCGGAGCTCCGACTTGAAGAAGGGGTGTTAAAGTGGGCTGACTCAGGAAGCCCACAACCCGACACCCACGAGACAACCATCTTTTTTCAACTTCGTTTTATTTCACTCAACTCACATGAGACAACCATCTTTATTCACCTTCCTTTTATTTCAGTCAACACACACAAACGTCACCTTCGGACCAGCAGACCAAGACAGCTTGCAAGGAGACAAAATGTCAGAAGGCCCTCCCGTTATTCCCTGCTCTCCTCCTCACTGTACATAACGCCCATGGCTCACTTTACCCGTACAGGATATCAGCAGCTGCCCTCTCCAATACAGCTCATCCAACAGCCAATAGCAATCCTCTAGTTCTTAGTATAAATACCCTTCTCCTGTACAGTTCATGCATGATGAAATCAAGACACATTTCTTCATCGATATATTTTTCAAGGGTTTCTACATTTCCTGTTCAGAAAGCTGATGGTGAGGTTTGATAGAAGCGTATCGCTTCCCGTCGAGTTCTTCAAAGTTTACCTTTCCTGTTTCAGTTCCGGCCAACTGGTACTCCCTCTCTTTCTATTTTGTACACACATGGATGCATTTATTGAGTCGACGTAATTTGCAATTTAGGGTTAAATTGATGGATGGAATCTGGAATCTCTTTAGTGCTTTTATTGAAAACCCAGTTAATCTTTTTCATGTAAGAAGATATCGTTTTGGAATCGAGAATTCAGATTTTTTTAAGATAAAAAGTTTGTTCCTTTTCTATTTCTAGTTGATGGTTTATATCTGAAATGGTAATCTTGTTGCTTAATTAATTGAATTGAAGCCATCTTTTAATGGTATAGATATTACCTCCTGCTTTTGCTGCCCTATTGAATGGAGAAATACCCAATAGGGCCACTATCAGAGATCATTCTGGGAAAGTTTGGAATGTAATGTTGGAAATGCTTGAAAGGAATTTGATAATCACGCATGGTTGGGAAGACATTGCGAGGCATCACTCTTTAGAAGATGCAGAAATTCTAATTTTTAAGTACAATGGAAGCTCTCATTTTGATCTGGAATTATACGGGAAAAATGGATTAAAGAAGGCAAAAGGTCCAAAAAATACTTTTCCTATTGATCCTATGAAGATAGAAACAGGAAAAGACGCTGAGCTGACTTGTAATGGGCCTGCTACTCGTTCAAAGAGGAAGTTTGCAGAAATGGCTGCAGAAAGAACTCGGCTGCCAGGTTGGCTATCCTTTCTATTTCTTTCTATGGTGGACATGTGCTGATGAAAAATTTCTTTCCCTCCATCTAAACGATTACATAATCACAGGTTATTCTGGAGGAAGTCAATCCGAATCAATTAGAGCTATAGTAGTAAAATGTGGAGAAAAGGTGGCAGAAGCAGCTTCTAGCGATGAACCTTTGTGTCCCTATTTTGAGACAACTTTGAAGACAAGATATCCATATTCAATGGTGATTTTTTGTCACCTTTAACCTTCCAATATAAAAATAAAAAGCAAGAGGAAGTAGAACTTGAGGGAAACGGTGTCTAAGTTAATGCAAGCTGACGAATGTAATGTTATAACTATTAGAATACAGATGCATATTCTCAAACAAATCATTAGTTATAACATCTGAAAATGATTGAAATCACCTAAATTGTAAAAAATAAGCTTTTGGTATAACTTTTGTTATTTTATGCAAGTTTTTGTATAGCAATCTTTCCCATCACCAGCAAGGTATATAAAGTTGTATTTGTTTATGTGATGGCCTTAGTTTACGAAGCATCTGGAACTTATAGCTATGAATGTTAATACCTCTGCCCTAATTTCCATATTGTTCGCTGTTAAATCCTTCATATCTGTTGTTAAGTGGTTTTCTTAGAAGCCTTACTATTTTCCTGTTTTATGTGTATGTTCCTAAACGTGTATTATTCCTTTGAACGCCTCCAGTGTTCACCCTGTGTGGGTTGAGCTCATGCTGAGTTGGACTTGGCAAGAGTTGTCATAGGATACTATGTAAGATAGTCACAACTTTCAATGATATTGTGGGACTCTTTTGTTCAATTTCTGGTTCAAGAGCCTCTGTAAACTACTTTTGGTTATTCAGATGATTTCTTGACATCATGACTTGTATGGAGTTGTTTCAGGTTTTTTGCTTATTGTTCATTGAAATAGGTTGGCATTGATAACCTTGAAGAATTTTGGGGGTGACAATTGTATGAGTCATCAGCTTGTTTGAAGCAAACTTTTTGTGTTGTTTCATCACCCATTCCTTTTAAAATTTTGCTGTCAAGAGTAAACAAAACAGAGGGCATTGGAGGGGGTATGGAAAATGAGTAGATGGTTTCTTTTATCCATTGTTTCAAGGAGAATAAGAAATTTCCTCTTTCAGATGTGATCATCATGTTGTTCACAAAATTGAATTCCTTGAACTGATACTTTGACATATTCTGCAACTAGATCATTCTTGTAAAACAACCATAACCTCATGCATTTACAATTTTTGGATATCATCTGAAAAACTGACATATAACTCTTAGGATAAGACTTTGTTTTACCAGAACTTTATTGTCCTTGTGTAGCTTTTTAATAGTAAGTTTAAAACATTTTTCTACTGCTGCCTGGAATATATCCTCTGATGTGGTTGCTGCTTGCAGGTTGTTCCTAAGAACTTGGTAGAAGCATTTGGCATTCAAAATCAAAAACAGATGTTTCTTTGTGATGAGAATTCAAGGTTATGGCTAGTTAAAGCTTCGAGCAGGAAAGATGGTCGACTTATTCTGTATTCCGGATGGCTTGACTTCTGCCAGGCAAATAATGTGAGAAAGGGAGACAGGTGCCGGTTTGAATATATCTGCAGCAAGGGAAGCGAAGGTGGTTTAAGCAATCTATTGCAAGTCGATATCATTCATAAAAAAGGTATATAATTCATGAGAAGCCAGGGAACACTAAGAAAGTATATAAATTATGAGAGGCCATCGAACATTATGACGCCAGAGAGCTTTGCACTTCCAATTTGAGGGTGACGGCATTAGTTCTGTCCTCCTAACAACTGCCGCTTGTTCTTCCTACAATGTTTTACCCTTGGAAAATTCCACAACTTGCATTTTCCAGTTTCTTTTTCTTTTTTCCAGAAATGTGGACATACTAGATCAATCACTTCTTTAGCTAAGTGACAATTGACTCCAGACACTCCATCTACTGCAAACTCTGGTCGACAGCAGCCGTTATCTTGAACTGATCAGCATATGCAGTGGGAATGCTTAGAACTATCTTAATCATTGTAGTTACATTCAGCTTATGCTTAACACTGTTCTTGCTTTTGTCTCATTGGTTTACAGATTAACATTTAGAAATAGCTAGCTTTTTCTTCTCAGCTGAAGTGCAAATTACCGGAAGATCGCTCAGGGGCTAACAAATCTGTCTAGGACCACAGGAAAAAACTGATAGATTGATGAGAAGCAATGCCGAGCTATTTCAGAATAGCCTCGCAGTTTCTGCGCTCCACCTTAACATTCAAATCCTAGTCAATTGGCATTACATCTAGCGATCGGAATGAGTAACTGAGATACTAAGCTGCTTAAATGTCTAAGCTGACAGGATATTGTGACTACTAGTCACTATTTATTCTCTAGTAGCTGGCCCGAACTCGAGCAAGGACAGGAAGGGCACGTGTCCAGAGTTGACTCTTGATCTGTTTTTATTTTGTCTTTTTTTTTTATATATATAAAGACCTACATTTGATATTTATAAAGAATAAAGAAAGTTTTTTTTTTTTGTTCAGGATTATAAAATATTCGTAACGGTCTATTTTCTATCGCCCTGTTTCGCATACTACTGAGCTGAGGGGGAGCACCTAATAAAAAACCCTTCTAACTATATTTTTTTCGGATGAGACAAAGTGACTACATCGGATTGGCAAATTGTGAGAGTAAATAGTCCTCGTCCTTCAGGACGTTCAAATAAAGGAGTAAAATTAACCAGGCGTTAGGTGAACCGTCTTAGATTTAAAAAGTTAATGATTAATTAAGCTAAATGAAATTAATCATTTTAGTTGTTATCATGAAGATGATAATTCAATGCAGAACTGCCAAACCACAATGAGATGGAAAAGTCAACAGCTCAGAAAATGAGATACTTGCTCATATCATAGAATTGTTTCTAATGGCAAATTAATATCATATAATTTTATTTCTATTGACTAACAGTTTTGTTTGTAGTGATCAACTTTAAAAAAACAATACCATTAAAAAAAACTTTTAAAAAAATAGAAAAGGACAGACATCTGCTTAATTTTCCCGGGCGAGATTCGTGTATATCTGACAAAATCACTTGTATCCATGCTAAATCTTGAAAGAAAGCGTGAAGTGGTCCCGAAGGACATTATTTCTTAAATCTGGGAAGAGCTGAAATTTAATCAACAGTGCTGAACTTCTTCAACCTTCAATGGATTCTGCGTTGTTCTTCTTCTTAAGCTTTCTCTTTACTTTGATCGTCGTCTTATCATCTAGACATGTATATTACTCGAAGAAAGCAAAGGCAAAGTCCTGCACTGTGCCTCAAGCTGATGGTGCTTGGCCCATAATAGGCCATATGCACCTCTTTGGCGGGCAGCAATTGACTCACAAAATACTAGGAGCCATGGCTGATAAACATGGGCCAGCATTCACTATCAAGCTAGGATCACATAACATTCTGATTGTGAGTAGTTGGGAAATGGCCAGAGAGTGTTTCACTACTCATGATAGAGTTTTCTCTACTAGACCAAGTATTCTGGCCTCAAAGCTGCTAGGCTATGACTATGCTATGTTGGGTTTTGCTCCTTATGGGTCCTACTGGCGTGAGATGCGGAAGATAACGACAATAGAGCTTCTGTCAAGTAGTAGGATTGATCTGCTGAAGCACATAAGAACTTCGGAGGTGAAGACTGCAATAAGAGAGCTGTATAGTACATGGGCTAGTAAAGGAAGTGTTAAAGCTGGAGTCTTAACAGATATGAAACAGTGGTTTGGTGATCTGACATATAATATTGCTTTGAGAATGGTAGGAGGCAAAAGGTATTTCGGAGCAAATGCTGATTGTGACGGAAGAGAGGCAAGAAGATGTCAGAAGTTGATGAGGGACTTCGCCTATCTGTTTGGGGTTTTTGTGTTGTCTGATGCAATACCGTTCCTGGGTTGGTTGACTTTTAATGGATATGAGAAAATAATGAAGAAAACTGCTAACGATTTGGACAACCTCGTTGAAGAATGGCTGCAGGAGCATAAACAGAAGAGGTTGTTGGGTGGTAAGGATACGAAGGAACGGGATTTCATGGATTCTTTGTTGAACATTTTGGAAGAGTCCAAAGTTTCAAGTTTTGATGCCGACACCATTAACAAGGCTACTTGTCTGGTAAGATCCACAGACTCTTTATCACAATCAACAGACTGCTTAATCTTTATATGATCGGAAAGTATAAAATGTCTTGTGAAATAAATTGTATGGATGGTGAGTAGGGTCTTGATTTTGCCATTAGAAACAATCAACATATTGCTTAATCTTTCCCCTGTTGCATTTCATATCTTATCCAAACTTATGAAAAATGCAGTCTTCGCTAACAAGTGATTGTTGTGCTAGAATTTAGTTCTAGCTGGAAGTGACACTACCATGGTTACTCTTACATGGGCACTATCTTTGCTACTTAACCATCCTCAAGCACTCGAGAAGGTTCAGAATGAGCTTGACATTCACGTTGGCAAGGATAGACATGTAGAGGAAACCGATTTGAAAGACTTGGTATACCTCCAAGCTGTTGTAAAGGAAACCTTGCGCCTATACCCACCAAGTCCATTGATTTTACGTGCTGCAAAGGAAGATTGCACTCTCTCAGCTGGCTACCACATTCCTGCTGGCACAAGGTTGATGATAAACGCATGGAAGATTCAATACGATGAACGCGTATGGCCAAATGCTCAAGAGTTCAAGCCCGAGAGGTTCTTGACATATCACAAGGAGACAGACTTAAGAGGGCAGAGTTTTGAACTTATCCCTTTTGGCTCGGGAAGAAGGTCATGCCCTGGCATCTCTCTGGCTCTCCAGGTGGTGCATTTTATCCTAGCTAGCTTGTTGCATGCTTTTGAAGTCAAGAACCCTTCGGGTGAAGATGTAGATATGACAGAGAGTAATGGCTTGACAAATTTGAAAGCAACCCCACTTGAAGTTTTCTGTATCCCACATCTTAACTCCAAGCTTTATGGTTAGTAACCTCCAGCACTTGCCAGAAAGACAAACAAAATGAGCTGATATCCAAGACCCTTTGTATGTGGGGGGTAAATATGTATCTTATTGTAATAGAACGCATCTTTTGAACATATCAAGATATAATAAGAAGATAACCATGATATAAGAATTTCGTTTCCCTAGTTGATGACCAAGATAGACGCTTCAGTATTGTTTGGTTGCCCTGCATGTTTATAGAGCTCTGTTTCGGAAGTCTTAAAGTCCTGACCTTGATCACATTCACAGCTTGCGTACTGGGATTAGATTGAAATTCCGGCCTTTTTTTTATTGTTCATGTTAAAAGGCTGTTGATACATTCAACAACTGCTGCAAATTTTTAACATATGGATTCAATAAGAGACTATGAAATCATCCCCTTTTCTAGAGATAAAGGAGTCCTAGGTTGAAGTCTTCCCAGAATCACCAATTGCGTTCAGACACTGGTTAAGCGTGAGCACATGGGCTTATCTCTGCGCATCTTCTCAGTATGAGATGGTTTTGGAGGCAAAGATCAGAAACTCATGATCTGACAATAAGGAAAGTTGATCCAATTATCAAGAATTTTTGTTAACTATGATGTCAAAAAAAAATTAAGATGGACATAACCTTGGGTATATAGAAGTGTTGTGCTACACTTGATTTGGTTACGACTTGATCCTATGGGGACTTGATGAGGCTGCAACCACTGGTAAGAAAAAGGGAAATCGCCATGGACATGGTGATGGATAATTTCAGAAGTCATTTCAATGAACTCGATTATGACGTTTGAATGGTCCCACGAGGTCGGCTATGCACATTTTATAAACAAAATGACGCTACAAGATTCATGGCAGCCTGATACCTCCATTCGAAAAAAAAAAATGGCAGCCTGATACCTAATGTTCTGCTAAAATTTTAGCGGTAAAAGAATTGGGGTTTTTATGTTATTTAAAAATTCCAACTAATTAATACTACAAACAAATTTTTAAATTTTTTTATTTATACAAAATTAAAATCTCAGTCGAAATAAATAAATTTTAAGCTCTAATCTCTAACATTTTCCAATTATTCGTAGTCTTCCCATGGTGATGAATCTCGTACCATACTGCTCAGTATAGGGCAGTACTTATCGTACCAGTTGAAAAACGGTATAGAAGTTGATGTTTCGATTTCAAGTTTTTGTCTGGCTTATTTTGCCTAGTATCGGCTGGTACCGTGTGTATTCAGACTATTTGCCAAAAACGGAAATTTAAAAATATACAGAGTTTTCTTCATTCTGTCTTTATTTTCTCTCTCACACTCTCACTCTCTCTCTTCTTCACTGTTGCCACAACTCTCTCTCCGATCGTTCGGCAACCACCATCACACCCCAGCTATAGGCTAACGCAACTATCCCATCTGCTAATGAGCATTTTTTATTAATTTTTGATACGTAATTTGCTAAACTCTTATCCATTTAATGTTTAAATTATACTAATTAAGAGTTATTTGTTGTAATTTCAGGCACACATTAAAAAAAAAGAACAAAAGTTAACGGTTTTTAGTGGCTAAAAACGCTAACATTTTGGCCAAGAGAACAATGAGAAATGTGCATAAAACAATAGCATCAGCTGACATGGAGACAAAAGAAGATGGCTGCGGCAAAAGAGTTGAAAAATTGGAAGTTAGGCGTGGATAGAAGAACATAAAGGTAAGAGCTATGCGTAAAAGGTGGAAAAAAATCTCTTAAACTCACATAGAAAGCTAGCAGCAAAAGGAGAAAAAAATGTAAGTAGGATGTGGCTAGAAAACAACGAAATAGCTGGTAGCAACTTCCTGTTGAAATGTGGAAAATTCACATTAAAGTTGGTAGCTAACCTCCACAAAAACAACAGCCCTCACACACATGGTCTAGACACACTAAGACAGCTCTCACTTTTATGCACACAACACCAAGCACGCGAGCATATCCTTCCAAAAAAAGCAACCTCCATACTTGACTCACACAAAAACATTAAGCACATCCACGCATTGACAGCTGGTTGGTTAGAGGAAGATGACGTTCAAGTAGCTGGCTGTAAGAAAACGTGGAAGGCAGTTGTTGAAACAAGAGGTTGAAACATTAAAACAAAAACATTAGCTGGCATGAATGAAGGAGAGGCGTGGAGACAAAAAATAATTAAACAAGAGGTAGAGGAATAGTGTGGACATTCCATTGGAGGAGATAAAAACGTTGGCAAAGAGATGAGCAAGAGCACTAACGCTACACTCATCACTCACATACTCTCTCCCCTAGCAATCGAAGCAGCTGTTGGCAACAAACTAATGAAGCAGCTGCGTGGAGGTGGCAAGAAAAGAGGGCCATCCACCACTCAAAACTCTCTACACAAAAGCTGGAAAAATAATGTGATCAGGTGGAGATTAAAAGACTTAGTAGCAGGTGGAGATATGGAGATGAAGCAGCTGCGTGGAAACCAAACAATGAAGCAGGTGGCAACATAAAAAAGAAGAACATTGCAGTACAAAGAGAAGACAGCTAGTGGAGAGGAGGATGTTGGCAGCTGGTTGGTGAAACACATTAGAAGTTGGTGGTGGCATAAAAAATAACGTGACATTCTATGTTTGATAAGGATGGTTCATGGATCTTCATCATCATCAACGATCAGGGCTTTTCATCCGTGTCTATTGCATCAGTGATCAATGAATTTCTTCAATGCTATGTCTGATATGCATTGTAAGTGGATAAAGTCTTGCTCTCAGATGCCTGGAATTCTCGTACAATCTGTTGTGACTCTCATAGCTCATGTGTCTTGATGGGTGTCGAATCCACCAAAAATAATTCTCAAACACCAAACGAATATAAATTGCGCACAGTGGTAAATGGAACCGATCCTTAGAGAATGGATTAAATTGATTCTATTCAAATGCCAAAGAATGAATGAAGATAATTAAAAGGGGGGTTTTGGAGTTTTCTACTAAACTACTAATTAATCTAATCACAAATAAAATAAAACTAGCAAAGAACACAGATAAAATTGATTAACTCAATAAACGACAACTTAGCCAGGAAATTCCTAATTATTATGCA
>JAOTAZ010000008.1:24168275-24179645 GCA_025629785.1 Erythroxylum oxycarpum | reverse complement strand
ACCTAAATTATATTTAGGATTAAATAAATTAAACTTATTTTATTTATTTATATTTTCAATTAAATAATTTATATTTATAGATCAAAATTAACATCTACCAAGGCATCCTGACAACCCAAATATTATGACAGGCTCCTATCTTATAATGACTAGACGACCTGCCCGACACTCTACGGTGGCTCTCTAGTCGATATCTGAGTCAACTGGAAAGTTCCCGTGAAGCTAAGCCTATTGCCCTTGTTAAGGAAAAGCTTCAGTTCACAATAAGAAATATAAATAGTGGAGTTCTATTTTTCTGTTTATTAAAAATTTCGGCAGCACAACGACTATATTTTGACATTCTAAAAATTTTTGAAGTCCCTATAAAAGTTTAAAACACTTATATTATCAAATCAATTTCTCAACTCCAAATTGTATTATCACATCAATTTCTCAACTCCAAATTGTAGACTTCAAATCCACTGTCATGCAGTCTCAAATAATTACATCAATAAACTTTAAAAAGCTAAAATCAAGTCATACACTCCAGTTAAAAACCTTTATACACATGCATTACTTATACAAATGTGCTTTCCAAAATATGTTCAAAGATATTCAATAGTTCTAAAAAATATGTACAACGCAAAATAAAAATGCCTACACAGCAATACTTGACGAAGTTGACTACTCGTGAGGTGGAGTCCCTACTATTGAAGCCCCTAAGCGTGTACCTAGGAGGTTTTATTTAAAAACAGAAAATAAAGGATGAGCTAAACGAGCTCAATAAGTATTATTGGTTTACAATAAAAAAATTTATACAAATCTTAACCTCCACAAAATGAAACAAATTTTTTTTTCAATTAATAACCAATGATAAACACAACAACACCCACGTTAGTGACAAACACAACAGCACCAATGATAATCACAGGACATACTGATAAACACAACAACACTCATGTTAGTGACAGACGCCCCTAAACATTGCCATACATATTAGGATGTACTCTGATCTATATAATTGTATGTATAAAGACGTAATGACATACCATAGGTTAAACCACAATTAATACATGAGTGCATCTCATTTCAATACCAATTAAAAACATATTCAAAATCCATTTCTATGTCAATTTAAGACATGTAAATTCCAGTTCAATGACAATTCAAAGCATGTGTACATCTTATTCGTTTCCAAGTGCATCTAGAACTCAACTCATTGCTAAATAAAAGCATATGAAAACCTCGTGAAAATTAACTTTTAAATTCAGGTAGTAGAACCAATGGAATTATTCATAAACATACTTTTTATAGTAATATGAAATCCATCTTTACAAAATCAATTTAAAGATAAACTCACTGTTTGCCATTTATCGTTAACCACCCTCACGTATTCAATGCTTTTCCTTTATTAGTCTCAAGTCTACGATAACAAGAAAACTTTATAATGTTATTCAACTATGAGGGAGAACCCTAAAGGGTTCCTAAAATCTGTTAAGTACATCCATAACTTACCACCTTGTTTTAATAATTTTATGACAAAGGGCGTAGCCAAAATCTTAGCATTTTGTAAGATAAAATTATGTTTTCTTTTCATTCAACCATTAAACAACCATTGAACAACTTCCATGATTTATACATGTTGTCTTCTTTCCATTTAAATAATGTACATAGTATATACATTCTGTTTTCCTTACATTGAACCATTGGACTATGTACAACATACATGCTTCCATTGAACAACCATTAAGCCACATATATAGCCAAGGACGGATGCGCATTGGCGCAATGGGGGCAAGTCCAAAAAATTGTATATAAAAATGTTATTATTTTAAGTTTTGATCCCATAAAAAATAAAATTTCCCCCCTCCCTCATTAAGTTAATTCAGTAATATAAGAGTATTTTAAATATTTTGCCCCCACAAAAAAAATCAGTAATATAAGAGTACTTTAAATATTTTCACTCCACTTAAAAAAATTTCTGGATCCGCATAGCATCTACATGTTGCCAATTAATACCCATTTAACAACATATATATGACATGGATATACATGTTGTTTTCCTCTCCATGTACCATGTTGTTCTTCTCTTCATTTGATAATACAATCAGCTCAAACATTCACACAATTCACAAGGGAATTCATGTTTCCATCTTAAGCATTCACATGGCCAGCTAAAGAGGATGGACAAGAGTGGTTTAACATACCTAAAATCAGATGAAAGTGTGCTGTCCATTTTTTTATACACACGGTTGACGCTGATGAAGATGTCCACGGTTTTTAGCTTAAACACCATATTGAATTTATTTCCCAAAGGAAGTAACTTGGAAGACCTATGCGTGAAGGGAGTAGCTAGAACTAATATCATCAATTCTATTCCAAAGGATAAGTGAAACTTCGGTGGAGTAGCTCCTTCATCATTCTTGTTTAAGCTACATGTTGTTGGAAGGTGTTTAACACTTTGCAAGCTTAACTTCCAATAGTTGTCCATTACTTTAACTCTCACCATCTTTTTTGTCAATTTTTATGTCCCTCACATCTACTCCTTCATAAATGTGACATCATAAGGTTTTCATGCATTCTTGTTCTAAAATAATAAGAACTTCTTCATGTATGTGACAACTGCCACTTAAGGTTCATTCACATGTATATATATTATTTCTTGTTAAAAATAATTAAATGGCTTAAGAAAAATCTATTCAATTTCGGAAGAAATTTCCTGTCCACTTAATAATGTGTTACACCTAAATATATCAATATATAAGTTGGATCGATTTAATTTAAGTATTTGTAACTATGACTAATTCTCTCACACTTGGTTTATGTCCTTATGTTTTAGCCAAAAAAAGTTTCAAATTTACTCCACAATTATTTAAAATAAGGTCAATCTTGATCTTTCATAAATCCATCCAAACAAATTTATTTTTAGTCCACTTCCATACCAGTCAACTCCAATATTTTTCAACTATCATTTGACTTTAATACTTGTCATTTAGGGTTGGGTTCCTAATTCACCTTTTAGCAAAAATAAAATTTACATTCTCCCGAAAACATTATTCACATGAAATAAAATTTTATAGACACGTGAAAAGAAAAGTTTGGGGTTTTACATATTAGGAACGTCAAATTAGTTTTGACTAATCTTTTTATGCATGATTTTATTTTTTTTATACTTCATTTCTTATATTATACAATATTTTGATTAGATATGAAACATATAATTAATGTCTACTTTATTTGAATCTGGTCATATTAATTCTCTATCATTAGTAATTGATTTTATCAATGACATTTGAAAATTATTTTTAGCGTGTCATTCGACCTTAATTAAGAAATTTTCAAATTAGTACTAATTAAGAATAAAATAGCATTTTTCCTGATCACTTTAAGATGATAAATCCTATATTGAAAATTTAACTATCTCTATATAGTTCATGCTACATCAAGTCACTACTAATTGAGCCACCTTTGACTAGGATAAGGTATTAAAATATAGTAAGCCCTATATAAGATACACATCTCAATTCGAAGAATCACTTATACAATTATCACAATAAAAATTTTCATACACATCTAAGAAATATTTTAAATAAAATTAATATTAAATTAATTAAATGAACTTATTTTCTTATAAGCACATATAAGTTTGTATAAGTATCTTCATACTTTAATATATGAGATTGAATACTTTGTTCATAAGGAAGTCACACGTGTAATAGTTTTTTTCTCTATTAATGTTAAGTCTTAATAAATCACAACTAGGAATAATGCTATAAATATAATCTGAATCTCATAATATTGATATCATAATTCTTTTACAATGTATATTCATTACCTGAACTTTATTTTATAAATTAGTTAATTAGACAAATTTGTACAAGACAAATAATATCTTTAAATAATTATGTCATCAAAACTATAGAATATAAACCAAGTCTAAATACTACCAAATTCAAAGTCACTATAAACTCAAATTATTTTTTGATAAAACTTAATCTTAAATTTAATTAAATCGAATTTTATCTATTAATTTGAGTGGAGCCAAAGTCAAATATTTTTACTAAGCCTAATATTCCAAGATGATCCCTTCTTGATTATAGAATATTTGAACGTCGCATCCCAAAGTCAAATATTTTTACTAAGCCTAATATTCCAAGATGATCCCTTCTTGATCATAGAATGTTTGAACGTCCCATCCCATCCTCTTTCTTGCCACCACAATCTATCATAGAGAAAAACAGTAAAATTAGACCTTCATTTATGGGAGACATTTTATGGGATAACAAAATAATGCTATTGTTACTGGTTGTTTTTAGTGGATCACCCAACCTGAAGTCTTAACGATCCAGTAATGCTAACTTCAATATGGTTTTTCAATCGGATAGTCTTCACTTTTGAATCCCAACAATATCTCCAAATAAGATAAAGAACGTGGTCACTTGGTCAAACTCTCACTCCTTGCACGCTATCTCTAATGTCCTCTCTAACTTGTACGATTATAATTATAATCCACTTGACATATTGTTATGTATGTTAACAAATTTCAAGTACCACACAGTTTTGTGCTGGCGATGAGACATCACACGTTCCATCAAAAGAGAATACTTAATGACTTCCTACAACGTGGCGACACGGAACGATGAATACTACATCATTCAACCGCATAACCTGCTCTCAACAACATAATTCTTATAATTAAATCACTTCTATTGAATTTTGCACCACAATTTATCGTACGTTTCTTGTTTTCTACGCGTTCACATACAACAGTCAACAACGGTATGCTCTATATTAGTACCTTTGATTCAATTGTAATTATCATCACTTATAATTCAGGAAAAAGAAACGAACCAGCTTAGCGTCGGTTGTCGGCCTCTCATTCCTAAAGGTTAATTTCATTCAGTGCATCTAATCCAAGCTTTAAATGGAATCATATGCCTTGTCTTCTGCGATTGAGCACTAACTGATCGAACCACTTCATTTAACAGCCAGTGGAGTAGTGGTGAGGAACTTCCTAATTACTGAAAACTGTCAAAATCAACAATTTTACTACCATAGCTGAGTGACCAATCCCTTTTAGCAAATCTGGATCCCAGAAATTGTCTCATGTTTACGGAAAATTCAAGTCAAATTAATACAGCAGCTGATGAATCCATGTAGGCAAAGAGGATAAGCACTGATCTGACAAAGTGGGAATGCCATTTTCAACTTTCAGGATATGGTTCTCGGTCACGTAACGTGCTTGCTCCTATATTCACAAGTAATCCTGTATGGATAGACTCCAGAACTTTCTTGCTAGTTTTTATTTTTACTTTTCGTGTTAGTATGTTGTCATCCTGAGTCTACAGGATAAGTATAGGAAAAGTCTTCCACCTGATAAAGACGTGCCATCACATGCTATATACACGTGTATATCTTTTGTGGAAATTTATTCACAATTTTAGACAGATTTTCATATTAGTTTTAAGGGATATTAATTCGACGGTTACATGCATTGCTAGAATAGGAATGTAACAAAAAATTAGAAAAAGTAAATTTCTGTAATACGAAAATTGGGTTTTCTACCCCCAAACATTTGAGCAAAATCAACATATTTCTATAGAGTTTAAATAAACTGGTAGTTGTATTTTGTATATTTCTTCTGCTTATGTATAATTTTATACTGATACAAGAACGAGGTTATCTTTGACTACGGAATATTTGGTAGTGGATAAAACCTCAAACGTGGAAGTAGAAAAGAATGAAGTGACATTATAATCCCTAAGTATCAATCATCATTACAATAAGAAGATGGTTTTCATGTGCATGGAGAGACAAAGAAGGGGGACATGAGGTGACACTGCAACTGATCAAGTCAAAATAATATTGCGAAAAAGTGATTTTGGTATAATTCTTTGCAGAAGTGAAAAACTGAAAATTACTATATATATATTTTTTGATGCGATTACTATATTATATTGACTATCAATAAGTCTTCGTTTGATGGGATTGACGTGATATCTTCTTATCCTGATGTGTCGTTTGCTAAGATTGATGTGATATTTACTTGGACCAGCATTTGAATTAATTTACTCGTTTGAAATTGAATTCTCACTGTTTCTACTTTGCATTCTAACATCGCTATGATTTTTCTTCTAATGTCTAGACAGACAAAAACAGAAATTTGTACATTGTACAAAAGTTTACTCTAATGTATTGTTTTTGTGTCATTGCCTGTGATGAAAATCACTCAATACACCACCAACTCCACTCAGATTAGACAAGGAATACAAGAAAATCGAAGACAAGGTGTGTGATGATGCCTGTAGGAGTGTCAAAGAGAGAAGTATGCGATAGCTATTTCAACAGAGACAACAAATGGAATTTGAGATAAGCACACATGACTCAAACGCAACCGTTCTCCATACAAATTAGGGGCATTATACTTGCACACTGTCATATTACAAACACAAGCTTCAAAGAGATAAAACGTAGCAAGGAAGATACAAAACGTAGATAGAAGACAAAGTCAATAAAGCTCATGTGGAAGGCACATGAGGGATGCCTAATCCAAGAGACAATCAGCCGAAAGCCATCTTCTACAATTTTCAGCAGTTATAAAAACAACATGAAGACTTCAGACAAAAGCAGAACAAATACATTGCAAAGAAACATTTTCAATCTTCAATTATTCATTGTATTCAGTTGTGAGAGTGAGAAAATCAGAGGGGAAAAATAGTCAGAGAGTGCTAGAGTACTGACCTTGGGCATTGAGAAGTTTTGAGACTCTTTTTGCAAATGTTCAAGTGGAACACTCATTTCTCTGTATTATCTTCTTCTGTACTTCTTCACATAGTGAATTCCTTTAACCATAGGTGAGAACCTTGGATGTAGATAATTCTTGACTATCGAACCAATTAAAATTGTGTCTTCTTATTTTCTGCATTTCCATTTTTGCAAAATAACGAAATCTATAAAGTTCTTGTGTTTAAAGAACAGCAGTAAAGCAGTAGAAAACCTAATAGAAAGTGGTATCAGAGCGTCAAGACCTCTTGGGACAATTCTTGGATACTTCAAGCAGTAAAGAAGCATCAATAATCATTCAAGATCAGTCAGCAAAAAAGCATAAACAATCAGTCAAGATCAGTCAGTAAGTACAACATTAAGATACATTCAAGATCAATAAGTGAGTACATCCTTTAAGTTTCTTTACACTACAGAGATTATGGTAGGCAAAGAAATAGATGTTTTTTCTGGTTAAGAAGTCTTTACCATATGAAAACTCCAGATGCAAGCTCTTCTTATAGATGATGAATATGACCTTGAAACTAATCTTATTAAGAAGCTGAAAATGCAAAGACTTGCACATTGCAAGTTAATGTTTCACTTATCACCAACAGTGATAAGAAAAGTGCATAATTGTAACTCTGCACAGAAGCTATGGATGAAACTTGATGAATTGTATGCCAAGAATTGTCTTCCTAACAAGATGACACTTCTCCATAAGCTTGCAAACTACAAATGAACACTTCAATATCCTTAGATGATCACCTAGATTATTTCTTCAAGCTAGTACAAGATTTAGAAGCTACAGATGAGAAAATAAGTAAGGAACATCAAGCTGTAGTAATCCTAAAGGCATCACCTCTTGAATTTAATGCATTCAAGGTAATTAAGCAAGCTAGTGGAGAATCACTTACGGTAAAAAGGGTTTTATATTCTCTAATGGAAGAAATAGTTGAAGTGAATCCATTTAAGAAAGAGGCTGAAGTGATGTTTGTAAAGAATTACTATGAGAAGAAGCTCATAAGAAAATAGCAAGAAAGGAAAGTGAAAGAAGGGAAGTAGGAAAGAAAAACACCCTAAAGAAGGAGTAAATGAAAAGAAGAAAAAGGGTAAAGCTAAGACATGCGTCAACTGTGATAAGGAAGGACATTTTGCAAGGGATTGTAGGAAAAAGAAGAGGGATAAGGTAGCTGAAAGTGGAATTTCACAAAATGTTGAAAAACCTGAAGATTCCAATGAAGATGAAATACTGGCTGTGACTGAGGACTGTAAGGACCTTAGTAGAGAGTGGATATTTGATTCAGGGGGCACTATGCATGTTACTCCTTATAAGGACTGGTTCACTACATTTGAACCAGTCACTGCCAAGGTTAAAATGTCAAATTTTGGGCAGCAAAAGATAGAGGGCATAGGAAGTGTTTCCATCAACATGTTTGACGGAAAAAGAAGGATCCTAAGCAATTTCAGATTTGTGCCTGGAATAAGGAGAAATCTAATCTCGGAAAGCTTGTTTGATAAGCAAGGCTTTTAGATTAGATCTAAAGATGGACTTAGAGAAATCCTAAAGGATGGGAAAGTCATCATCAGAGGAGTAGAAAGAGGTGGCCTATATAATGTAATAGGCACAACTAAAATTAATCAAATTTTAGAAAAAGGAAAATTTAAACCAACCAAACAATGGCATGCCAGGTTGGGTCATGCAAGCAAAAAAAGCCTGCTCCATCTCTCTAGGCAAGGACTAATTCCTCGAAAAAACTTACAAAAGTTGGAATTCTGTGAATCCTGTGTGCTAGGAAAGCACCACAGGTCAACATTTCAGAAAGGAGCAAAGAGAGCTATGGAGATAATGGAGTATGCACACAGTGATCTCTGGGGGCCAGCTCAAGTCTCTACAACAGGAGGGAATGTGTACTTTATGTCCATAATTAATGAAAAATCTAGGAAATGTTGGGTTTACCTGATGAAGAGGAAGGATGAAGCTTTAGAGTTTTTCATAAAGTGGCACACCCTTATGGAAAACCAAACTGGGAGGAAATTAAAATGCCTAAGGACTGGTAATGAATTGGAGTATTACAATAACAAATTTAAGGAATACTGTAGCAAAAATGGGATTCTTAGGCATAATACTGTTAGAGCTACTCCACAGAAAAATGGAGTAGCTGAAAGATTGACTAGAACCCTCTTAGAAAAGACTAAGTGCAAGCTTCTCTCATTGAGTTGCTCTCATTCCCTATAGGGGGAGACAATTAGGACAGTAGCCTATTTAATTAATAGGCTCCCAACCTCTGCTAATGACTATAAGACTCCTCAGGAAATTTCAAGTGGTAAGAAGCCGAAGCTTACACACCTTAGGAGTTTCGGATGTGCAACCTATGCACATCAGGAAGAAGGAAAATTAGAGCCTAGAGCAGTCAAGGGAGTGTTTCTAGGAAATCCAGAAGCTGTAAAAGGTTATAAGCTCCTACTGCTCCAAAAGGGAGCTTACAAAACAATCATAAGCAGAGATGTCATCTTTAAGGAAGATGAATTCCTTCTACTGAATAAGAATTCACAAAATTCTGACCTCTATAGTGAAATTTAGGAGAATTTAGGGGCATCAAACCAATCCGTCCATTTCTATGTGCCACCAGAAAATGAAGAAACTGGTCTACAACCTACTGATGTGGAGCCTATGCAAGTCTCAATACATCATGAACTAAGGCCAGAGGGAGCTGAAGCTGTGAGCGAAGAAGAAACCCCTCAAACAACTTCAGCTGAAGAATAAGGAAGCATACAAGACTATCAATTGACTAGGGATAGACAACCAAGAAAAATTATTCCTTATAGGAGCTATTTTGATACAAATTTGGTTAAATATGGTTGCCTTGTGGCTGAAGGCATTGAAAGCAAGGTTCCTGAAACCTTTGAAGAAGCTATGGCAAGAAGTGATGCTGAATAGTGGAAGGAAGCTTGTGGAAAGGAGTATTCTTCCCTAATGAAGAGTAAGACATGGATTTTGGTACCTAGACCTCCTAAAGTTAAATTGATGGAAAACAAATGGTTATTCAAATTAAAAGAAGGAATAACGAAATTTGAACCTAGAATCTACAAGGCAAGACTTGTAACTAAGGGGTATAGGCAGAAAGAAGGGGTTGACTACAAAGAAATATTCTCTCCAGTGGTTAAATTTAAGACAATCAAACTTATTTTGGTACTAGCAACTGTCTATGACTGAGAAATCCATCAAATGGATGTCAAGACAGCCTTCCTATATGGAAAGCTAGAGGAGACAATCTACATGAAGCAACCAACTGGTTTTGTAGATCATAAGAGATCTGATCATGTCTGCCTGCTTCAGAAGTCCCTATATGGGCTGAAGCAAGCACCTAGACAATGGAACAAAATTTTTCATGAATTTTATTAGAAGTGCCTATGACTACTGTCTATATTACAAGGACCTAGGAGGGATAGAAGTCATCTTCATGCTAGTTTATGTGAATGATCTGATAATTACTGGAAAGGTGCTAGGTAGAATAATTGAGGTAAAAACCAATATGAACAAACATTTTGTAATGAAAGACCTAGGAGAGGCTCCAAAGTTGCTAGGGATGCAAATTATAAGGAATAAGAGGGAAGGGAAACTATGGCTGAATCAAAAACGCTACATCCAAAAGGTTTTAGGTCAATTCAATATGGAATTGGCAAAACCTACTTCCATTCCTATAAGCTCACATCTTCAGATGGTTGTAGACAACTACCCCCAATTTGAAGAAGAAAGGAAAGCCATGCTAAAATACCCCTATGATGTTGGAGTTGGTAGGATCATATATATGATGCTTTGTACCATACCTGATCTTATTCATGCTATTAGCATTCTAAGCAAGTTCATCTCTGATCCTGGCCTTGAGCATTGGCAAAGACTGAATAATATCTTCAGATAGCTTGCTGAACCCTAAGGATTTGGGGATTTTTCCTAGGGTTTTTTCAATCTGAGCTACAATTGATGAAACAGGAGGGAAAGTCACATGAAATCAAAGCTGATTTCATAAGATCTCACTAACTTTTGGAAAACTAGGGTTTCGGATCTTTACCTAACTCTCTTGGGTGTTTCAGATATGAGCGAAGATGATGGAGTAGGAGGGAAAAATGTGATGAAAATCACTCAATACACCACCAAATCCACTCAAATTAGACAAGGAATACATGAAAATCGAAGACAAGAAGAAGTGAAGTGTGTGATGGTGTCTGTAGGAGTGCTGAAGAGAGAAGTATGCGATAGTTGTTTCAGCAGAGACAACAAATAGAATTAGAGACAAGCACATGTGAGTCATTAAACTCATATCAGTAGCGCACTCAAAATGCAACCATTCTCTATACAAGTCAGTGGCATTATACTTACACATTGTCGTATTACAAACACAAGCTTCAAAGAGACAAAACGCAGCAAGGAAGATACAAAACACAGACAGAAGACAAAGTGTTAGATCGAGGAACTATTGACAATTAGCTATGGGTAAATAAGAGAAGAATTTCTGAGATTTAAATGAAATGGAAAGAGATTTATTGATTTATTGAATGAAAATTCATAGGATTGATTAAAGTGTTTAAGTTGGAAAATTTTCTGAACATAGTTCAGTATTTTGAGAA
>JAOTAZ010000008.1:24101702-24112211 GCA_025629785.1 Erythroxylum oxycarpum | reverse complement strand
CCAAAGAATTTTTTTCAAAAATATTAAATATTTAAAGTTTTTATAAAATTTCTTTAAACTAGTTGATAAGTTTATTCCTTTTACCGTAAGATAGAAGTACTTGAGATGACCATTTAGAAATGCCTGCGATTACCAGTTTTGCCTATAAACAATGTACCAAGATAACCTCTTTATATTTGAGATCAAGATATATATAGCTTAAAATAACTACACAAGACATACTAGGAAGATAATCCTTGTTTACCCAGAAACGAAGTACATAACCTGCACTACTTAAAAATGCAATCAACTGGTTAAAAGGAAAAGCTCATACATGCCGTTTCTGATTGCATTTGATAAAGAAAATAATAGAGCCCCAAACTTCACAACCTAGCCAGACTCACTGAGTCTAAATCTCTGTAGACCGACCTTGTAACCCAGGGTTTTTATATCCTGCTGGACTTGTGCTTGGAAATC
Organism: Erythroxylum oxycarpum; assembly: GCA_025629785.1. Lineage (NCBI taxonomy): Eukaryota > Viridiplantae > Streptophyta > Magnoliopsida > Malpighiales > Erythroxylaceae > Erythroxylum > Erythroxylum oxycarpum. The sequence continues at coordinate 24,111,755 of JAOTAZ010000008.1, read as the reverse complement.
ACTGTAAGTGAAAGGCTTGTACTTTGAGCTTTCAATCACGCCCCCTTCTGCTGGGAATACGAAATAACAGATTGAATGTCGCTCTTCCCGTTTGCTTAATTTCACCCTGTGCTTCACGCTCTTGTATTCGTCATTGCTTATTGCCTAACATGGTTTACAAACGTATTAAGCTCAAAGAGTATATATACATATAGAGAGAGAAGGAGAGTAGAGAGAGAGAGACCTGCATCATGTCTCCAAGGTTGAGAATTAATGTATCAGTGATTGGTTTTACTTTGAGCCATTTGTCATCTTTGACAAGTTCAAGTCCCCCAACTTGGTCTTGGTTCAATATGGAAATCACTGAGCTGTCTGTATGTACATCCATACCCCATGCTTCTTCACTAGCCAGTGAGCATTGAGGATACCTGTAAACTCGAATGAAGCCGGTGGATTCTGAAAGATAAGACTTTGTCTGTTCTGGATTCAGATTTAGGTTTTTAGAAATCACTTCAAATACTTTTGAGGTAATTCGAACTAGGTGCCTTCCATATTCTTCAAGCAAAACTCTGATACACATCATAAAAGCAGGACAGTATCAAGCTTTACGAGTCATTTGAAAAGACGATAGCTTATTATACAGAGTCGGGAGATACGAAGATGCATTCCTGATGCTATTGAAGTTGTTCTCTACACCTTCTGCCAATAATGCGACATCTCTTACTTATATTGACTTTTCATTCTAAATGAAGTGAGAAGAAATTCTGGATCTCATCCTCAAGTGCATAAATTTCGGAATGCTATTCAATTAATCAAACAAGAAGCGTGCAACTTTATTAGGAAAACATCCCATCAAAGGAAGAAATCGCAGTGACATCACAAGGAAAACAGCATGTGAAGAAGGGACGCAATTGACAAGGAACAAAATTGCTCTATTTTCTGGTACCTTCTTGTCGACTAGTCAATCACGAATAATTGAAAACCCCATGTTCATAGACATCCTTCAGAACAGTTAATAATATAATATAACCCGTTTCTGATTTTTTTTGCCTAAAAGTTGCATTAAAGAAAAAAAGCAATTATTTGCATTTGATAAGGGATCGTCAAATTTTGACCCTTACCGGAAGGCACACTGCAAAGGACTTATGATTATGTATTTTTTAGGGACGAGTTAAAAAACGTTGCTAAAAGTCAGCTTTTAGTGGCAATTAAAAAAATTGTAATCATAAGTTAATATTTTGGGACGTTTTATTCAAATCGTCACTAAATATATACATTTTGTGACGAGAATCGTCCCAAAAGGAGTAATATTTTGGAACATTTTTTCAAATCGTCATTAAATATATACATTTTGCGATGACTAATGAAAAACGTCCCAAAAAGAGTAATATTTTGGGACGGCTCACCATTTTTGGTAACAACGATGGTGAGGAGTCTGCCGTTAAAACCATCTTATAATGATAGTCTTAATTTATAATAAAGAAGGAAACACTTAATCGAGAAAAGTATAGAAAAAAAATTACAAAAGGACGTCAAATTAAAACATATGAATCTATATACATGCATATAATTTAAAACTTAAGTTTAATTAATACTTTTAACTTGAAAATTTTTAAAATAAATTAGAAATGAGATTTAAATGTTTAAATTATAAAATAAAATGACACCAAAATATAGATAGTCTAGAAGTAGATAATTTAAATATTTTAGGGAGATACTTAAAATTTTACTATGTAGACTAACGAGGATCAAAAAGTAATTCAACAGTAAGCATCCAGCACATGCTTCAAAACTTCACATTCTTAGACTCTCTTCCCTCGCTTAATGGCTGGCTAGCTGTATATGTATAATATACATAACACTTTTTTAAAGAGGAACTTGAACCAATGTAATTTTGGAAGGTTAGATTTCACATGTATAATATACATAATAGCATGTAAATTGTTTAATTGATGCAATGTTGCAACATTTCACAAGTGGATTGGAGTTTCATCTTTAAGGATCCTGAAGTGTAAAGCAGTGATGAGGATTGAAGGAACATATGAGGAACTCGGAACCTAAGTATAATGAAGTTTAGTGTCAGTAGGGAATCCGAACTCAGATAATAGAACTTCAAATCTCAAGTACAAAATGTGCAAGCTTAGATTGAGATGGACTAGAGTTGCTATATATAGTTTTTTAAACGAGAGTCATTGTTTTTCTTTCTAGAATAAAAGAATGATTTTGGGCAATTATCATGCTAGATTTAGAAAGATTAACATTGGAAGGTAAGTCCTTACCTAACATTCCCAATTGAGTTTTCTTTTTTCTTTTCGGGTAAGAAATTGCCTGGTTGCGGTGGTGATTGGGAGAGCTGTGGGAGGGAGTACTGGCGAAAAGCCGAAAGGGTGGGAAATGACTGTGATTTTATTCTAAAACCCAAAAAATAAATTGTCAAGTTGATTAGATTTTTTATTTTGTTAAGTATACGTAAAACTGATGTTTAAGGGAACAGGAATAGTTGAAGGTACTGCAAATGTTTCTATCGTCACTATTGTAATAAAAATTGCCCAAGAATAAAGATTGTGATGCTGACGAGTGAGAACTTTCCGGACCATCCAATCAAGTACGTCTCTTCTCTGTCAATTTTAGCCACTCAAGAACTTGGTAAAATCTCAAAGGTCCACAACAGCAATCATCAACTGAAAAAATAAAAAAGAGGGAACAGCGGAAAAGGAGAATAGAAAAAGTGAACAGTTTTACCTGAAAGAATCAAGCTTTGTATGGTCGCCTGCTTCGAGCTCAGATAGTTGACCAAGAGGAACATTCAGACCTTCCACCCAGTTCATGTTTTGGGGGCCTCTAGATAGGGCCGTACCGGATGGGGTTAAAGCAGGTGTGCCCCAGAAGTAGGACAGTGGAGTGGAGAACAGCGATTGTTTGCGTTCAAAAGAGAGAGAAAAAAGATCTCTGGCATGGTCTTGAAGCTGGGTCAGAAGCGTTAATGGAACTCCATGGTTGACCAAACGAAACAGTCCCCAATCTTTGCAAGCTTCTCCAATCTTTTCTGGGTTTGGCCTCTCAAGATCTATTGTAGGTACAACATCATCATCTTCTTCGATTTCTTTCGGGGTTTCTTCAAGAACAACGTTACGGTCGGCTGTGTTTTGGTCGCGAAAGATGGGAGGTAAAGAGTCGACTTTCATTTTATCAAGTTTTCAGGGCCTTCTTGTAGTAATCAACCAAAGCAGCCAGCTATATTTATATATGATATTGAGAGTACTTATAATGTAGGGTGATGAACCTTTTTTATGTTTTTTTAATGCGAGTCCCACCATATCAGAAAAATCTAGTACAAATTAGATATTATTCAGTCTCACCAGTTCAACGTATTAATGAGGCGTGCCACAAAGAAAATTCAATAATTACTTGCGTAAGTTCGATGAGATAATCATAGAGTGAAATAGATACCCCAAGTATTAGTCCACCTGGGGTCACTTTAGAAGATTTGGTGTCGATTAACGTGTAAATTCAAGGCAAAATACCATGTATCTAGAACAAACTTTATGATGCATTCTAGGAGCAGGGCCTTCTGGTCTTATGTAGACAAGTTCCCACGTGGGAACATTGGACTGTCTGGATGACCCATTTGCCTCAGGTCAGATCTGTCTTATGAATGAAGGGTCGTTATTCTTGAGGCAGAGGGCTGGGGCTTTCAGTACAAAGCTGCAACTATGCCTACTTGATGTAGTTTATTCTTTTCTTTTCTTTTCTTTTACGAGCTTTACATTGCATATGGAGGAGACATGGATCTTGGAAGATACGATATACCCACAAGTTTAAAAAGATAACACTAACCCTAGAACTTCGAGTTGTCTTAATGCGCTGGACCAATTCTTTTATTTCTGACGTTCAGCTTGTTTATAAATCTATGCGATAGTGGCGATGGAACCTTTTGGGAAAATTCATTGAGGATTGAATTCGGAAATGGCACTAACTTAGTCTCTTTCCCTTAATTATAGTGCTTAATGCCTATGCAGGTTCCTTTAATCACCAAGGAACAATTAGCTACAGATGGAAGAAGTGACAATGGAATATGGGGCTTTATTCTTATTCTTCCTTTTTTTTTTCCCCCCCTTGTAATCACTGTAATTTAACCCTAATTTCGTAATCACCATCTTCTTGATAGGCATTAAATCAGTTATCGAATTTCCATAACTCCTCAACTCTATATTTTAAGTAAATCACTTGTCAAATTGATGATTGAGGACTCCACCCTAACAATTATTTGAACCTCTGATGCACAACAAACCCAACTCCTAAATCTTAAAAAATATGGTATTTAAATCTCCAATGCATAACAAACCCAGCTCCTTGTACTTAAAAATATTTAAGAAGTCCTTACAAATATTCAAACTCAAGACTCCAATATATGAAAGTTCTTAAGTCCCCATAATCTAGTCGGACACTCATGGGTGACTTCTGAGCCTTTGAGAAACTAAAAAAAGATTTGAATTAATGAAGTGATATATATATATAGATATACCTATACCTATATATAGATATCCCTATACCTGTACCTGTACCTATACCTATATCTCATAAAGGTAACTAAGAGTCAATTTCAAGAGGCTTTGGAATCCTTGCACGCTTTAGATTCCCGTGGATGAGTCTAGACATGTCGCGAATAAAGGACAAGACATTCATTGTTGGGGAATTTGTCGTGACAAAGCATAACACTAATGGTCCGACGGTTATGTAATATAAAAACCGAGGAATCATTTATGAGTCATGAGAGATTAGAATGTGGAATATTTTTGACTTGGCAAAACGATATGCAAATTAGTTGTCACCTTGACATGTACTTTACCTGTCATGCTTATTTTCATATGCATTGGAAACCTTTCACTATGTGTTTCGGGTCCTAACCTTTTAACACCCTGAAAAGTAGATTTCTATAATTGAATCGCCTCTGTGATAGATATAAGAGTTGAATAGTCTTTGATAAGATTATCAGTTTTGTTAGATATGTATATTATCTGTTATACGATCTCAACAATTGAACGATTTATGAAGGAAGATAATTTTCTGATGTATATTTCTATTAACAATGTACAATATGTACAAGAAACATCGTGTGAGCTATTCCTTGCTCACTAATCTTCTTAGTGGAGTGCTAGAAATATGCTTATAAGGACTCTTGCCAACTATACATATATTTTGCCATATATACAAATATCTTTGAGATTAAATTTCCTATATTGATCATTTATGAAATATCAACAATATTATCCTATACTCCCCCTCAAGTTAGAGCATGGATATTCTGAATGCCTAACGAGCGAATAATATAGTTGAACTATTGTTTGCCAAGCACTGTCGTCGAGATATCTACAAGTTGTTCCATAGTACGTACAAAGGATTTAGCAATATTTCGAGACTGGATTTCGTCCCTAACGAATTGACAATCAACCTCAATATGCTTAGTCTGTTCGTGAAAAACGGGATTAGCCGCAATATGCATTGCTAATTGATTGTCACAAAATAACCACATGGGTCCTGTATGAACCACGCCCAACGAGTGTAAGAGACCCTTGAGCCATTTCAACTCACAAACTGTCGTGGCCATAGATCGGTACTCCGCTTCCGTCAAAAAGCGTGAAACTGTTGTTTGCTTTTTTGTCTTCCAAGAAATCGAAGAAATCCCAAGCATCACAAAGTAGCTAGTTAATGATCACCGAGTCAGAGGACAACTGACCCAATCTGAGTCGTAAAAAGCATAAAGACACAAATCACTCTTTGAACTCAGCAACACGCCCTGACCCAAATTCCCTTTCAAGTACCGTACAACATGAAGTGCGACTTCCCAATGTTCTGCACGAGGACTTTGCATGGATTGTGATAAAACATGCACACAGTAACAAAGTTCTGACATGGAAATAGTCAAGTAAATCAGCTTACCCACCAAGCGACGATATTTCTCTGGATCATCCATCAACTCTCCTTCACCCAATGCTAATTTATGATTTTGTTCCATAGGGCACGAGGCCGGTTTGCAACCAAGTAATCCTAACTCAGTAACAATATCTAAGGCATATTTTCTTTGGCACATGAATATTCCGTCCTTACATCGAGCAATTTCAAGTCCCAAATAATATTGCAAACAACCAAGATCCTTCATGTAGAAGCATTTGCTTAAATAAGCTTTGAATTATGCAATGGCAGTTCAATTATTTCTACCAATTATCAAAACATCCACATAGACCAACATAGGTACTCGCACTTCCCTTTTGTAGTAAGTAAACAATGAATAGTTCGAAAGAGATTGAACAAAACCAAAATCTTTCAACGCTTTTACCAGTTTTGAAAACCGACATCTTGGGGCTTGCTTCAATCCATACAAGGATTTCTTTAGTCGACAAATTGTATTTGTATCTTTGGTTTCAAAACTAGGAGGTAGCTGCATATACACCTCCTCGTCTAAATCACCATGCAAAAAGGCATTGTGAATATCCATTTGGTGTAATTACCTATTCTTTGCCACTTCCACACTCAGAAAAGTTCTCATAGTAACCATTTTGGCTACAGGTGCAAAGGTGTCATTGTAATCGATTCCTTCCCGCTGTCTGTTGCCATAGATAACTAGTTGAGCCTTATCACGTTCCACTGTACCATCACCGTTATATTTGGTTTTATACACCCATTTGCATCCGAGTACTTTCTTCTCGGGTGGTAATGGCCCAAGTTCCTAAGTGCTGTTTCGCTCTAGTGTTTCAATCTCTTTTTGCATGGCTTCTCGCCATTTTTTCTCCTTTACTACTTCTGAGTATTGAGTGGGCTCGAAAAGCTCGATATTTGACAGTAAAATTTAAATTTGCACAGGTCACATAGTTAGAAATGGGATAAGGGGTACCTGACGATGTTGATTTAGATTTAGAGCAACGAGCAGAATAAGTCACATAGTTTTTCAATAACAATGATGGTCGACTTACCCTCTACCCTCGACCATAGCCTTCGTTCCCAGTTGAGATGCACTCGGCATAGGGCTCCCGTTATCTCCAGTAGGTGCCCCTGTGCCAAGAACACTAGGAATGGGTGGTTCTGTCGCCGCGTGAACCTGACTACTACCTATGGTCTCCTCTTGCTCCACGGAGGACACAACCAACTCACCTTGTCTCTAAGTGAAGTTGTTGTGACACTTTGTTTATCAGAAGGTAACTCATGCTAATTAGGATTAACAAAATCATCATCTAGCATATCTCCTAGAAGCATAGGAGATTGCTGAGATAGAACTTATTCTTGACTTGGTGAACTTGCATAAGGGAAAATATGCTCATTGTAAACCACATCGCGAGAAACAAAATATTCATCTTTTGCTATGTCATAAAATCTCCACCCCTTTTGGCCAAAAGGATACTTGACAAAAACACATTTTTGATTTCGTTCTCCAAATTTGTTGTTGTCACGTTTTTGTTTATGGGTGTAATATAGACACCTAAAAATGCGCAATTACGTAAATTTCAGAAGGTTCCTAGTCAAAAATTCATAAGGGATTTTTCTTTAAGCAATTCAGTGGGTGTTCTATTTATAAGAGTTCCTGCAGTTAAAACACACTCTCCCCAAAACTTAATTGGCAAGGAAGCTTGAAAACAAAAGGCCCTAGCTACATTCAATATATGTAGATGTTTTCTTCCCACCCGACCATTTTGTTGCGGAGTCCCAACACATAAAGTTTGGAACACAATCCCATTGTCATCAAAATAGGGTTTTAGAGGTTTAAACTCAGTTTCATTATCACTCCACACAATTTTTACATGCTTCCCAAATTGTCGTTCTGTCATGGAAAAAAAATTGGCATAGTTTTCACTACCTCATGTTTTTCCACAAGAAAATAAATTAAAAAAACTTTAGAAAAATCATCTATGATAGTCGAAAAATAATATGCACCACATGAGGTAGGAACTCTATATGCTTCCCAAAGATCACAATGTATCAAATCAAAATAAACTTCAGCTCTGCTGTCACTTTGAACAAAAACTTCTCGAGTTTGTTTCGCTCTAAAACAAACATCACATGGTTCATCAAATATTCTACTTTTATTCGTAATATTAGGAATTAGAGATACTCGATATTTCGAGGGATGTCCAAGTCTGCAGTGCCACAACTCTATGTCGTCTACTTCCTTTGCACTACTTGCACACCCTTGCTCCATTGCTCTAAAGAGGTAGACCCCATCATGTTGCTCACCCGCTCCAATCAAAATCCTCATAATTCAGTCCTGTATCACACAAAGCCTTTCAATGAAAGTAACAATACAATTTAAATCTTTCATCAAACATGCAATAAAGTACAATTCATTTTGGGAACAAATAGAACGTGAGAAATAAATTTGTTGTTGCACAATCACATTATTCCTTCTTTTACTGCAAAAGTTTGTTCTCCATTGGGTAACCCAATCCTTATTGGAACTATATCCTGCACATTTGACAGTAAATTAAGACAACCTGTCATGTGATGAGATGCACCAGAGTCTAGTATCCATTCTTAATATGTGTGTTTACCACTCAAGCTTTCATTTCGACCCGATTTTTTATTCTTCACAAGATTTATAAAAGCAATCCAATCTTTATTGCTCAGATTTGGGAATGTCATATGTTCTGTCTTTGTGTGTCCAACAGTAGATGTTCCTGCAGCAGCTGACGTCCCTGTGCTGGGCTTGGTTTGCGTTGAGTTGGCTCGTGGTTGTCCCCGCCCTTTCCCGAAGCTAGACTTCCCTTTGCCACGTCCACTGTCACCTCTTCCACCTATACGTGTCTTGTCTTCGTATTTTTCTATGTACCATTTTGGATATCCAATAAGTTTATAATACCCATCAATGTTATGGCTAGGTTTACCGCAGTGGGTACATGGCCCTTGTTTCTCTTTCTCATTCACATATCTTGTTGGATCCCGTTTCTGAGACCCAACTCTCTTGCTCAAACATACATCTGTTGGATCCCGCTTGATTCTAGAGTCCAACGCATGCTCTGAAAATCATTAAATGTATGCATGCATATTACCTTGAAGGGTTATTACATTAAACCCTCATTAGCCATCAATTTTTTTTCATTCTCATAACATCCCAAAAATTCACTCGCAATTTGTTCAATGGTGTGCCCACACAAAACAGTCACCATGCTTGAACTCATTTCTCCTACTTGCGAACAGAATTTGGAAATCTTAAAATCTGAATTTTAATTTGACTTATTCATAGAAATCATAACTCTATGCCTCTAGTTTGCTTTAAAGAAAGAATCATCTCAATCGGAGCTCTATAGCTTAAGATATGCTTAAAAAGCTCAAGTCTGTTCAATAATCATGCTCTTCTAACCGACCTCTCAATTGTTCTAATACAAACTTTCTCAAATAAACTCCAAATAATACAAATTTTTATGAAACAGTAGATACATGTCTTAGGAATCTATTGGTCCAAGAATCACTTCAATTGAAGGTCGTATGAGGGAGTTATGCTCAAAAGAATAAACCATGTTTATATTTTAAGTCGATTTGAACCTCTCTTGGCGCGATCGCCATAACTTTCAATTTAGAAGTCGGATTGATATCGTTTTTGAACCATTAGAAAGTAGACTTCAAGAGCTACAACTTTCATACAGACCACAAAACCTGATTCTGCCTCTAACAGTGTCAAAAAGCACAATCTTTTTCGTGCATGTCCGTTAAACAGATATGCATGTCCGTTTAACAGACATAGATCGACCAAACTACACCATTTCACCCGAGAAGGTCCGACATAGAATGCTCAAGGGGTGTTTTTACACTAAAAAAGGTCCGTTTAACGAATTTCCATGCCCGTTTAAAGGACATGGGGGCTTCCCAAAGTCTTGAAATGCCCCTCCAATGCTTCCCACAACCATCCTAACATCACATACACTTATAATCTTTCCATAATCACTTAAAATCTTAGCAATTTCACTTCTTCTAATGCCATAACACTCCTAAAACATTCAATTACCAATTTGGGTGCATCAAACTCCTAAAATTCAACTCAAATTACTCATCACAAACACACACTCTCATCATTCACCATGATTGTCA
>JAOTAZ010000008.1:24028242-24038607 GCA_025629785.1 Erythroxylum oxycarpum | reverse complement strand
AATGAATAAAGAGAAAAGAATTGAATAATATGAGGAAAAAAAATTTATACCAGATTTTCGGATTGGTTTAGTCTTAGAATTTCTAATGCGACACACGAGGATTTTCGAAAATTTTCGTTACCCGAATGTCGAAATTTGTTTCGGTTCGCTTCGAAATCCGTTCCTTTGATTTTCGCTTTCGATTTTGTTTCCGCATTTTGTTATCCGATTTTTCGATCAGTTCATTAGTTTCGATTTGTTTTTCAATTCGTGATCCGTTCATTACTTCATTTGGTTCACTTTTCATTATTCGTTTTTTTTTTGTTTTTTCGATTAGGGTCCGGTTCCGAGATCGGGTTCCAACAAGATGGCTGCTTAATTGTCACAATATAAAGGTAAGGGTTTCTTGACCTGGATCTGGAAAGTTTGGAGCAACTAGGTTATCCATTTCAGCTCATAGGTGGTCGAGGCCAAGCTTCTATATTTTGATTTAGCTGAAGAGCAACTCATTGTCGATTGTTTCTTTGTTTTCCAGGAGATCGACGATCATCTGAGGAACACACAGAAGCTTGTCAAAGAGCGTCTAGGGAAGGCACAACTTCCCCAATCCGAGTTGGAATATGCTATAAGGTGAGGGTTTTCTTTTGTTTCATAAAAAATCCCCAAGTTTTGGGTCCCGTTAAGGTATTTCAACACTCTTTGAGCTACCTCCCAGTGCGACATCCTAAGGTTACTCATAAACTGGCTGAGTTGTTGTGTAACATACGTAATGTCAAGTCTTGTGAACCCCAAATACTGTGATTTTCCTACTAGTCTTCATTATTCTTTTAGTTTCTCAAATAACTCACCTTCGTTAATGTTCAATTTTGTGCCAAGGACTATGGGTGTTGCACAAAAGGAGCAGTCCAGTAAATTGTTTTCCTTCAAGATGTCCAGAATATACTTGCCCTGGGTAAACATCATGCCACTCTCTCCTCTTGCTATTTTAATTCCTAAAAAGAATTTTGCATAGCCCAGATCCTTGATAGTGAATTTTACGTTTAAAATCTTCTTAACAGCTTCCATTTGTTCTTCATCTGCACCTGTAATTAAGATGTCATCCATGTATATAATCACTGCCATGAAGTCATCCTTTATGCCCTTAGTAAATAGACAGTGTTCTACTTCAGATTTAGTGAAACCCATTGAGGATAGTTTGGAGGATAGCTCTTTGTTCCATTGTCTCTCAGCTTGCTTTAACCCGTAGATTGACCTAATTAACTTGCATACCTGTCCTGCGTTAGCTTTGCTATAGCCTTGAGGTGGTAACAGGTATAATTCTTCTTTTAGATAGCCATGGAGAAAAGCATTATTTATATCACATTGGTGTATTGGCCACTGCTTAGAGGCAACTATGGCTAAAAACATCCTTATTATCACAACCTTTGCTATTGGGGAGAAAACTTTTGGATAGTCAACTCCCTCTCTTTGACAAAACCCCTTTGCTACAAGTCTGGATTTTAGCTTATCCACGGTTCCATCTGAGTTATACTATACTTTATAAACCCATTTTGAAGCTATGGCCTTTTTACCTTTCGGTAGTTTAGTGAGCTCCCAAGTTCCATTTCTTTTAAGGGCAGACAATTGCTCACGCGTAGAATGCACCCACCTTTGGTCCTTACTCGTAGTTTCATAAGATAGAGCTTCAAATATTCTAGAGACATTAGCTATGTAACTGTTGTAGCTTTTGTTGTGTTTGATGTCTAGCATGCTGACTCCTTCTTTGCTTGTTCCTGCAAGACAACAAACCTATAATGCTACATTGCAATCATCAAGGGAATGAATGAACTGATGTGCTGTGGTTTGGAGGACATAATCTTGCAGGTATTTTGGGGTTGTGTGTGTTCTGCTGCTTTTCCTTTGTGGTGCATCAGCAGGTTGGGCATTTTGGTCTTGGGAATTATTCTATGGTGTATAGTTGGGTGGCTCATAATCAGGTGGCTGGGAGTCTTGTTCGGTTAGTGGGGTGGTAATCATGATAGGCATTTTTATGGGGAAATCTACATTTTCATTGGTTAAGGTGTTTGTAAACAAGGGTTCAGGCTCTCTTATGGCATTTGTAACACTCTCTGCAAAGGGAAAAACTTTTTCATGGAACACTACATCTCTTGATACAAAAACTGACTTAGTGTCTATGTTCATAACCCTATAGGCCTTGTAATCAGGCATGTATCTGTGGAAAATGCACCTTTTAGATCTAGGATCCAGTTTGGTTCTTTTGGGTGTTTTGTCTAGGGCAAAGCAGAGGCAAACAAAGACTTTGAGGTGTTCATAACTAGGTTTTTTTTTTCTTTGCAGCCTTTCAAAAGGACTCCTCCACCCCAAGATTTTGGATGGGATTCAGTTTATAAGGTAAGTGGCTGTTAACAATGCTTCCCCCCAATACACCTTACGCAATTTGGCTTGGAAAAGTAGGGCTCTAGTAATTTTAAGTAGATGCTTGTGTTTGACTTCTACAACACCATTTTGTTGTGGTGTGTAGGGAATGCTTTTTTGGTGTTGGATTCCCATCTCCTTAAAAGTGTTAAGGGGATGAAACTCTGGTATCAAATTGTCTCTCAATGTTTTTAAGGAAGTATAGTACGGTTTGCTGTTTTTGGTGCTTATGTCTTTATATAAAAGTCCATGTAACTTTAGTAAAGTTATACACAATAGTAAGAAAGTACTGTGACCCACCTATAGTAGAAACAGTATAAGGCCCCCCATAGATCCATATGGATAATTTCAAACGGTCTGCCTGTATGTATTTCATGCTTTTGGAAGGGTTTTCTATACTGTTTAGCTAGAGGACACACTTGACATTCATGTTTGTAGGGAATAGAAAGCTTTACTTCATTGATGTGTTGTAGTTTTCCTTTGGAAACATGCCCTAATCTAGAATGCCATAAATCAAAACTAATTGAAACATTGAGGGCAACATTCTTAGTTTTGTAAAATTCTAACGAAGGACCTTTCAAGCAATTTGAGGGTAGGAAACTTTCTGGAGTTAGCTCATAGAGTCTATTCATTGCCTTGATAACTGCCACAACATTATTAGTCCGAAGGTCCTGCAAAAACTGCTTGTTAGATAGAAAAATAGCAGCAACCTCATTTTGTATGGTTAGTTTGTTGACTGATAACAAGTTCTTGAAAAACTGAGGGATATGTAATATTTCTTTGAGAGCAAATTTATCCCCTATTTGTGTCTAGCCAATGTGGGCCACTTCTTGTATACTTCCATTAGGGAGAGTTACATGATCATAGGTATTATCATTTGCCACATAATTAGTGCATGTACTTAGGTTTACTGTCATGTGTGTTTAGGCTCCGGAATCAATGAGCCAAGAATCAGTGTGATTAAAAACAATGTTCACAGAAGGTGCAACATTCCCTGCATAATGTTGATATCCTGAATAGTTTACCTCCCAGTAGTTTTCCCTTTAATAGCTTTACTTATCTCCTGTTGAATGAAATCAGCAAGACCGGATGATATTTTTCCATTCCATGGTTTTTCTTCACACTGCTCTTGTGTGTTATCTGTAGGGCTATCTGGTGTGTGAGCTATGTTTGCCTTCCTTTTTTCCTTCTCTGCAGTGAGTTCCTTGTACCGTTCAAGGACCCTATGGATTTTGAAGCAAGTTTTCAAGGTATGTCCATTCTTCTTGCATTTTTCACAGTATTTATCCTCCTTCTTGAGATAGTATCCTTTGCTAGAGTTGACATTTCACCCTCCTTTCTTCCATCCACTTGTCTGTTTAGGTAGCATTGCCATGTTTGGGGTATTGTCCATATTAGAATTGACCACTCTTTGTCTTTCAAGAGTTTGAAGCATAGAAAAGGCTTTGTTTACTGGAGGTAGTGGTTCCATTAGCATGATTTGATAAACAACATGTTCAAACTCGTCATTGAGTCCCATAAAAAACTGTACAAGTCTATGAGTATTTTCTTTTGTAGTGATAGTTCTTACAGCATCACAAGTGCACATAGGTGTAGGTCTTAGGCCAGACAAATCATCACATAATTTTTTCAATTTAGTGTAATAAGCAGAAATTGTTAAAGTACCTTGTTTTTGGGAACTGATCTCCCTCTCTATTTGATACAATAGTGGTCCATTAGCTTCACCAAACCTTTTTTGTAGCTCCACCCAAAGTTCTCTCACAGTTAGGAAGGATAGGAAGGCATCAAGTAGATCTTTTACCATAGCATTAAAGATCCATGATTTCTCCATGTTGTCTGCTCTTCTCCATTTTGCTTGTAATGTTGCATCCTCTGTGGGCATTGTGCAGGACCCGTCAATGAAGGACAACTTATTCTTTGCACACAGTACTATGGTCATAGATTTACTCCAGGTAAGATAATTATTGCCATTGAAGGGAGTGGTGACAAACACAGCTCCTGGATTTTCAGTATTGGTGACTGAGTAGGATTCATGTTCATTTGTTGTTGGTATGTTTATGGTACTAGATCCAATGTTATCCATTGTGTTGGATATAGCAAATCAGAGTAGAGGAATCAGAGTGGCTCTGATACCATGTAAAATAAAGTAAAGAATAGTCGTTGGTGAGGAAAGAGTATTCTTTCATCATTGTATTGAAACTTTCAAAGGATTATTTATACATGAGATAACTCTATTCCATTGGTTGGTAACCCTAGAATCAAGGCGAAAACTAACTGCCAAATCAGATAGCTGTATTTATTCCTGGTGCGAGGAAATGGCTATGTACAATGGCAGATGGAAATAAAATAAAAACATAAATTGGGCCGATAGTTTTGTAACTAGCCTAGTATAATAGATTTATCTGGGTCTTCTATCAATCCTTATAAGATCAAATATCACATATTGACCCTTAAAGTTTCTAAAACTTCTCAATTAAGTCCAACTTAATTCAAATTTCAGTTTCTTCTTTATAGACTTTTTATGTGTGATCCATTAGGTTCCTAATATGTTGGTCATGATTATAAATTCTAATTTTAATTTATAATTAGAATCAGATAAATTAAATCTCCTTTTAATTTATCTTTAATTCCCTAATTAAACAATTTATAATCATAGCTCATGATTGACATCTAGAAACATGTCCTTATCACCCAAACAGTAAGAATGTCAAAGTGGTTTGACTTAACCTATCTATGCATGGCTATAATATATAAATTAATCATTACCTTATCTAATGTTTCAATTGAAATTAGAGTATGGAATTCGTGTTTAGTCTAAATAATCCAATCATGCTCCTTCTTGTTAATTAGTAAATAATTTATAATTGATGTTTGAAAATAACTTTTCCAAATTTCAATTTACTCTGGCCAAATTAATTCTAACTGCCAAATTACTCCAGTTGGATCTAAGAATGCATTTTACTTTAATTCTACTCAATTTAATTTAAAACCGATGTCCTAGGAACAGTCAAACTTACATCAGATGTGCTATTTAATGTTAAAGGATTTAAACAAAATCCTTCTGTATACAAACACCAATGGACAGCTGCCGTAGAATCCAACAGTCAAGAAACATGGCCTACCTTTCCCTCGTCGTCATCGCTTGGTTCTTTGTTTTTGCTGCTGTTCACTCCTCCCCAGTTGTCGCCTCAAGTCCTGGTATGATGCATGAAACTCACATTTCTAAGTGAGAATAGAAAATATTATTTTCTCTGTGATTCAATACAAGTGAGGATAGATATTAATTTGCTTTTCTTCAACCACTGTTTTGTTTTCCTAATAAAGGATAAGCAATTATGTTATAGACTTGAGACTTATGGATAACAAAAGATATGTTTAACCCATTTTACAACCGTTGTGAACTTACAGGCGCAGCTATTTCCATAGACAACAGAGCACCTCCACTTCCTAATCCCTGCCAACCTCCTCCAACTGCGGACGACGACGACTTTCAAATAGGCTACTCACGCCCTCACACTTATCCTTCATGTCCTCATTACTAACCAAGACAAGATGATTCCTTCCCAAATA
Organism: Erythroxylum oxycarpum; assembly: GCA_025629785.1. NCBI lineage: Eukaryota > Viridiplantae > Streptophyta > Magnoliopsida > Malpighiales > Erythroxylaceae > Erythroxylum > Erythroxylum oxycarpum. Next base: position 24,032,643 of record JAOTAZ010000008.1, on the reverse strand, counting down.
AGTTCTCTCCATACTTTTCCTTAAATCACTTCACTGAACGGAGAAGGCGGACAGGAATATCAATTAATACTAAAATATACTTTTATGTATGTATGGTTCCTTCCCAAATAAGTTCTTGCCATACTTTTCCTTAAATCTCTTCACTGAACGGAGAAGGCGGTGAGTAATATCAATTAATACTAAGCTATTATGTATGTACACAAACACACACATATATATTCTTTTTAAATCCATCTTATTCTTCTAAAATAAATACAGTGGAATCTACGTTACCTTAGCATCATACTTTTGCAGATCATTCAATTTAGTTGTATTTAAGTAGACTTTTTTACTAAAATTTGACCAGTTATATTTTGCGATAATTATTAAAATAAAATAATGAAATATAATAATTAAAATTTTCATGATAAAACTCTGATTCAATCAATTAAAATTTTTATTAATTAGTAATAAATTAATTTTTAAACAAAGGTATTAAATTCAACCCGGTTTAGAAGTTTGTTCTGGATAATTGAAACATCAAGTACATAATTGTAACGCAATTCTTTAAAAATAAAAACAACTAGTAATCGCATAGATTCTGTTAATGGACATTTTATATTGATTTTAGATACATCGTGTACTAGATTCTTGTCCATTTAATATTTAAATTGTACTAATTAAAAGTTATTTGTTTTAAATTTAGGCACATATTGAATTTGGAAGGTTCAAAAGCATCAAGTAAGAAAAAAAAACTAGAAAACGTTAGCAGTGTATGTTTTTGCATGCAAAAATGTGATTTAATGGACAAGATGGCTATAGACAAAAAATGACAACGTGAGAAGCTAAGAAGTGGCGTGCGTGAACTTTGGAGAAGGTAGAAGAAAAACGACACAGCAATATGGATAAAGTAGAAAATGACAGCTAGTGTGAAGGGTGGCTTTGTTGTGGTTTGCGTGGTTTTTGAATATAGAGACGTGCATGAAGGCGTGGGCTGGTAGTGTATGGGTCTATGGAGAGAGACAACAAAATCAGAAGGAAACAAAGGCAATGGCGGCAGCAAATAAAGGAAAGCATGAGATTACGGACCTTCAATACATAAGAGACAAAGGAATGTAGAAGCTGGCGGTGCTTATGTGTGAATAAGTGATTGACAGGACTCAATCTATGACTAATGGGAAAAAAACTACCATTGAGAGATTCCAAGTGGACGTGAGCAGCCGTGGAAAAGATAGAAAAACGTAAGCATGAGGATGTGTAGGAAGATTGGAGAGTGCGTGAGCTGGTATAAAGGGGAGGAACACAACAACTACTGTGGGGAGTAAGGTGCGTGAAGAGGGTTGAAGCAGCCACGCTGAAGCAGCATAGGTGCATGAGAATTGAAGTAGCTGGCGACACTCACACAACGAAAAAACCGGTGTGAACAACCCTCCTTTGGTGGACAGCAACGTTGAAGACAGTTGATGGCATGAAAGTAACATGAGCTGGTGGCATAGAAGAACACGTTGCAGCTGGTGGATAAATGGAGAGAGAACGCTAAGCTGGTGGAGGAAAATAACATTATAACAACACACACGTTAGTTGGTGGAGGCATCCACGTGAACCAAAAGCATGTACGTTGGTGGAGCAGCTACGTTGAAGGAGAAGAGTGAAACAGCTGGTGGCATAGGAAAGAACCAAAGAAGCTAGTGGACACAAAGATGTTGCAGCTGGTAGAGATTAAATATGTTGAAGCTAGAGGTGTGAGAAAATACAGCTATAAGAAAAAGGATTGTTTTGTAATTTTTTTCTTATTTATTTTAATTTTGTGGATTTAATCAATGCAAACATATATTATGACCATGATTTATATTACATTGATTAATATGTGTGAGTAAGTTTTTCTTTTTGGTTAAGGTTAAGATTGAAATTGGATTAGGATAATTTTTGTGGTATTGGTTTTTGCTTGATTGAATGCATATTTAGTCCTAATTTAGCTTGATCACCTAGATTAAGACCTTAGATGATTGAATGCCACAACCAATGGGATTTAATTTTTCAGGAAATTAATCAAGCGACACACTTGAGACTAAAGAGAAGACCAACCTTAGGATCTTGTGTGAGGATACTTAGGATTAACGAACTTAACTTTAGTTTTTTATAATTAACGCCTTTTATTCCGAATTATCTATGAACCAAGTGGGTGACTCGGATTTAAAAGAGAAACGAACATCCATGAACATTAGGTTTGACTTACTTAAGTGAAGTAATTTCTAGATCAATCTACTGTTACAATGTTTAGTGTCCAATCCAATTGAAATTTAATACCTTAATTGATTTCTGTCATTTGATTAAATCTAGTCGTTTTAATTCATAATTTGCATTTTGCATATTTCCTTGATTTGCTTACTTAAATTTATTTTATTTTCAAATCAATCAATTCTTGATCATCTGAGTAATTTTTCATCGTTTAATTTAATTGTCTTGCGTGTTAGAATTTTTTCCTTGGGTACAATATCCGATTCTTACTGTTTTATATTACTTATCGACGGGGTGCATTTGCCTCTAATTGGTCTAAATAGAATTTAGTTGTTTTGCTTAGACTGCAACAAGTTTTTAGTGCCATTGCTAGGGAATAAATTCCTTATTGTGAGTCATTAGATTAGACGGTATTAATTGTCTTAGATTTAATTTTTGCTTCATTGTTTAGTTGCGTATTTTAGTTGTTTACTTAGTTTCTTTAATTCAGTGCGTTTTATTTTCCATTCTTAGTTATGTTATTATTTGCTTTTTATTTGATCCATTTTGTTTATGCTCACTTGTGGTCAAAAGCCAAAAAATTTGCTATTAGATACTACGTTTGAAAAAACTGCTCGTAGGTTGCGTAAGTAAACCAAATTGGTTCGGAGTACTAACACAAAATAAAGGATTAGAGAAGAGCAATTCGGAGAGATGGAACAGCACGAGGAGAGGTTGATGCACATACTAAAGAGAGAAGGGAGTTGACTATGATGTATTTGACTATGCAGCATAACAATAGACCCATGCCTCCCATTATAAGGCCGACAATCACAGCTATATGTTTTGAGATTCCTCACAGCATTACATCTATAGTGAAAGCATCTCAATTCATAGGATTGCCTTTGGAGGATCCAAACACCCATTTGGAGACATTTTTGGATATCTGTGATTTGTTTAAGTAGAATGGAGTGTCAAATGATGCGGTGAGATTAAAGCTATTCCCATTTTCTTTAAGGGATAAGGCCAAAGCATGGTTGGCTAGTTTGCAGTCAGGATCAATTACTACATGGGATGAGATGATGAGATTATTTTGGGCAAAATTTTTCCCTCTTTACAAGGTTGCAAAGATGAAGAATGAGTTCACTTCCTTCAGTCAAAATGAAAATGAAAGTTTATTTTAAGCGTGAGAGCAATTTCGGGATATATTGGTACAGCGTCTTGGTCATGGGTTCTCTACATGGCCGCAAGTCAATACTTTTTAAACAGGAATGACCCTGTCAACTAAGAGTACCATAAATTCTACAGTAGGTAGTAGTTTAATGAGGAAAACGCTAGATCAGGCCTACAGGTTGATTGATGAGATGGCCACTAGCAGTTTCCAGTATCATTCAAAATGGCATCCGAAGTGACCTACAGGAGCTCGTGTAGTAGACAATACAATGTCTTTATCTGCTCAGATGGATGTTCTGATGAAGAAGTTGGATAATCTGATGCATATGTGAGAGGAGGAGCTAGTTCTTCATTAAGGAGTTGTGTTTTATGCAAACATTGTGGTGGAGATTCCCATGCATCTTCTGAATGTCAAGTCGGGAATCCTATTGCTCAAGAGACAGAAGAGGCCCATTATGTGGGTAATTATAATAAACAGCGAGGGGATCCATATTCTAACACCTACAGCACAGGGTGGTGGAATCATCCAAATTTCTTTTGGCGGAAAAATCAGGTGGCACAACCACAGTCATCCAATGTTCAGAGACAACCACCTCCACCCCTAGGTTTCAAGGCTCCTAATCTTGCACCACCAGAGAAATCTAATCTTGAAGAGCTATTCTCGAAGTACATTTCCACTATTAAGGTTAGGATGCAAAATCAAGAATCTTATATCAAACTTTTGGAGAATCAGATGAGCCAGATTACAATTTTGTTGAAGGACAGACCTTTGGGTTCATTGCCTAGTACTACTGAGGCCAACTTGAGAGAACATGCAAAGGCAATTTTAATGAGGAGTGGGGGACAGCTTGAAGAAGTTCAGGAGAAGCAGAAGGACAAAGAAGTAAAGGAAAGTGAAGAAGAAGAGAGTTGGGAAAATGGCAAGGAGGCCAAGGAAACACCAACTGAAAAGGATGATCATCCAAGGTTATTTGTTGACCCCATCACAAATCTGGTAAAACCTCGAATTCCTTATCCTCAAAGGTTGAAATA
>JAOTAZ010000008.1:23995658-24010274 GCA_025629785.1 Erythroxylum oxycarpum | reverse complement strand
TATAGTCTCCGTCTTCAACTGCTTCTTGATAACTGCTTCTTGATTCTTTAAAGAAACGGTTATTCAGTTGAGTCTTATAGCTAATTCAGACTGATGCTTCCGTCTGCTTCCGCTTCCGTCTGCTTTTGCTTCCGTCTGCTTTTGCTTCCGTCAGCTTTTGCTTCCGTCTGCTTTTGCTTCCATCTGCTTTCGTTTCCGTCTGCTTTTTTATTCGTCTGATTTTGTTTGTCATCAAAACTTATAAATCGTAAATTCATTTTGACTTAACATAAATGATACTTCCCTTTGAAGCCCGTGAACTCAAGCCAGATGCTACATCTTCAAGAGGATCAAAAGCCTAGCCAAGCATGACAGTCGTCATCCTCAATACGGTTGTGACCCTGACAGCATCCATGGTGAAGACGGTCCTGCGGTGTGTGGTGAGATGGCTTGGTGGATGAACTGTAGACTGTGGATGGTGGCTGCGGCTGAAATAGCCGCGTTGGATCGTCTCAGTATAGGTCTCTTGAATGAATGTGTATGTGTATATGCAGTGTGGAGTGTTAGTGTCTGACGGTGTGGTGTGTCCAGCCTTCTTCATAACCTAATTCGGTAACTATTTAAAGAACCGAGGCGGGCCGGGTAGGAACATTGAGAGAAGTTTGCATTTATAGTCCGGGTATCCGACTGTTTATCGCGACGTGTGATTTAATTCTCATCACGACGTGTGCTCTGGGTTGCTCGCCGCGACGTGTTAATTTGTTGACGTCACAATGTGTGGTTGTCTGTTGAGGCGTCGTGACGTGCAATGTGACATACGTCGCGACGTGCGGAAAGCTCACGACCTATTGACCTCTTGGCATGGTTGACTCCTTGGTGTTCCTACAATCAAATCACAATTTGCACCATCAATTGTTCTTTGAAAAATTTATAATGCAATTAATATCAATTTGTAATAATTTTACTAACAAATTGCAATTAATATGAGCTCAACATAAGGAACTAATTTAAGCACAAAAGTCGCAATTAGGAGTCAAAAAGTACATCAACAGTTATGAAAATGCAGCCAATTAATAATGTAAACTTGGGCTCAATCAGTTTGCAATGACACAGGAGGAAGTAGAGACCGCTCCAAAAGTTATTATTAGTATGGTTGAACTATTTGATGCTAATGATGTTGTTTTAATTGATCCAGACTTTACCCACTTTTTGTTTCATCGGGTAGAACTATGTATAATAGGGATTTGAGCTTGTTGGATACTCGTTTGATGGTTAGTACTCCAATCGACAAGTATATTGTCATTAGTCAAATTTATAGAGATTATGAGATACATATTAGAGGAGAACAATTAGTGGTGAATCTAATGCCATTAAAGATGCCAACATAGATTGCAAATGAACGACAGTGGAGTTTGAGTTGGATAATGGAAGAAAGGTGGTGTTTTTGGGAGACAGAAAGTCAGTCCACCTTAGTTTGTTTCGGCTCTAATAGCATAGACAATGATGAGGAAAGGATGTGAGGCATTTTTTACCTTTCTGGTAGACACGAAGACAAATAGAGGGAAGTTAAGAGATACACCAGTGGTCATGGAATTTTCGGATATCCTTCCCGACGAGTTACTAGGACTACCGCCACCTAGGGAAATTGAATTTTCCATTGAGCTTCTTCTAGGCACAATACCAATTTTGGTCCTGCCTTATAGAATGGTTCCGGCATAATTGAAGGAGCTTAAGGAGCAATTAGAAGATTTGTTGGAGAAAGGTTATATTAGGCCGAGCTCTTCACCTTGTGGAACTTCGATCCTTTTTGTGAAGAAGAAAGGTGGACCATTGCGAATGTGTGTAGATTATAGGAAGCTTAACCATGTCACCATTAAGAACAGATATCCGTTTCCGCGCATAGATGACTTGTTTGATCAGTTACAAGGGGCAAAGGTCTTTTCAAAAATAGATTTGAGATCAAGTTACCATCAGTTGAGGATAAGGGAGCCAAATCTGTCAAAGACTGCTTTTAGAACACGATATAGCCACTATGAGTTCTTGATCATGCCTTTTGTGTTGACAAATACACCTGCAACTTTCATGGATGTGATGAATAAAGTCTTTAGGCCTTTCTTAGACCAATTTTTAATTATCTTTATTGATGATATTTTTTTCTATTCTAAGAGTGATAAGGAGCATGAGGAATGTTTAAGAATTTCTTTGGAGACATTGAGAAAGAATGAGTTGTATGCCAAATTTGATAAATGTGAATCTTGGCTTGGACATGTGATTTCAGAGCAAGGAGTATATGTGGATCTGAGGAAGATAGAATCAGTTTTGAAATGCGAAGCACCTAAGAATGTAGCTGAAGTGAGAAGTTTTGTGGGATTGGTTGGGTATTATAGAAGGTTTGTGGAAGGCTTTTCTATAATAGTAGCTCCACTTTCCAAATTGACAAGAAAGAATCAAAAATTTGTAAGGACAGAGGAGTGCTAGGGCAGTTTTGAGGAATTGAAGAACAAGCTTACAACTGCATCGGTTTTGATTTTGCCTTCGGGTAGTGACGGATCTACAGTTTATAGTGATGCCTCAAGGAGAGGATTAGTTTGTGTGTTGATGCAAGGAGATAAAGTGATTACTTATGCTTCTAGGCACTTAAAGTCTTATAAGATGAATTATCCTACGCATGAATTGGAGTTAGTTGCTATAATTTTTGCATTGAAAATATGGAGGCGCTATTTATATAGAGTCACCACAAGGGTGTTTACAGACCATAAGAGTCCTAAGTATTTGATGAGCCAAAAAGAGTTGAATTTGAGGCAGAAAAGATGGTTAGAGCTACTGAAAGATTATGATTCAATGATTGATTATCACCCGGGGAAAGCTAATGTAGTAGTGGATGCGCTAAGTAGGAAGTCGATTATGGCACATATGGAGACAGTGTATCTTCCTCTGTTGAAGGAATTAGCCAAACTCAAGGTGACATTGAGACAAGCTTAATTTGATGGTATATTGACAAACTTTAGAGTAAGGCCAGTATTGAATGAAAAGATTAAGATATTGTAGGAACAAGATGAGTATTTGAGCAGGCTCCGGGAAGAGATTAAAAATGGTAAACCTTCTGAAATAGAGATTAGAGAAGATGGATTGATGGTGGTAGGTAACAGATTGTGTATTCCAAACATGTTGGAATTGAAAGATGAGATTCTAGATGAGGCACACAATGCACCTTATACTATGCACCCAGGAAGTACAAAAATGTATAGAGATTTAAAAGAGCATTTCTGGTAGAAAGGAATGAAGAAAGAAGTTGCAGAATATGCTAAAAGATGTTTAGTGTGCCAGCAAGTTAAAGCTGAACACTAAGCACCTTCAGGCAAACTTAAACCTCTGCCGATTCCAGCATGAAAATAGGAGAAGATTACGATGGATTTCTTGATGGGATTGCCAAGGACTAACAGGAAGCATGATGCAATATGGGTGATTGTTGACAGGCTAACCAAGTTCGTGCATTTCTTTCCAATTAAGTAGACAGATTCTTTGAATACTTTGGCCCAGAGATATGTAGATGAAATAATCAGACTTCATGGGATTCCAAGCTCTATAGTTTCAGATAGAGACCCCAAGTTTACCTCCAGATTTTGGGAAAGCTTACAGGAGACTTTGGGAATCAAGTTACATTTTATTATAACTTTCCACCCACAAACTGATGGTCAATCAAAAAGGACAATACAAACATTGGGGGCAATGTTAAGAGCTTGTGTTATAGACTTCAAAGGTTCATGGGATGATCATTTACCTTTAACCAAGTTTGCTTATAATAATTCTAATCACTCGAGAATTCAGTGGCACCTTATGAAGCTTTATATGGTAAGAGGTGCAAAACTCCTATTTGTTGGGATGAGGAATGTGAAAGGAGGCTTGTAGGACCAGAATTGGTGTAATTCACAGTTGATAAGATTAAGTTGGTGAAACAGAGACTTAAAGTAGCTCATCACAGAATGAAAAGCTACGCGGATGCACATAGAAAAGAGATAGAATTTGAAGTTGGAGACAAAGTGTTTCTTAAAGCTTCTCCATGGAAAGGGGTTTTGAGATTTGGTAAGAAGGGCAAGCTTAGTCCAAAATACATAAGCCCTTATGAGATCATTGAGAAGATTGGGCCTTTAGCCTACAAGTTAGCTTTGCCAACGGAATTATTTAAGATTCACAATATCTTCCATGTATCAATGTTGAGGAAGTACCGATTAGATCGTTAGCATATAGTTCAACCTTCATAGGTCCAATTGATGGAGGATTTGACATATGAGGAGCAACCAATTAAGATCCTAAATTCAAAGGAAAAGATCTTAAAAAGCAAGATTGTAAAGCTGGTTAAGGTCTTATGGAAAAACCATTCGACAGAGGAGGCGACATGGGAGCCTTTGGAAGCAATGAATGAGAAGTATCCATACCTCTTCATAGACTCAGGTAAGAATTTTAAGGACAAAATTTTGTAAGGGGGTGGATTGTTGGAGCCATAATTATTTATTTATTTATTTATTAGTGATTTTTTTGTTTCATTATTTTTAGAGTTGAGTAATCAAATTAGCAAATACGAATAGAAATTAGAAATTAGAAGTTAGAATGAAGTGGTAGAATTAAGCTGGAATTAATATGGTGTTTAACGGGTTAAGGGAGTTAGTCGACTTAGAATAAAAGAAAGAGGGGGCGAACTTGGAAGAGATGTACTAATGAAGGGTAAAATACGAAGAAAGCCCATATAAGTTGTCTTGAATTAGAAGAAGGGAAGAGAGTGTTGTGGAAGCTAAGAGAGGAAAGAAGAAAAAACGTGAAAAGAAGAAGGAAAAAAGTAAAAAATCGTGAAAAAAGAAGAGAAAGGAAGAAGAAATTGTGAGAAGAAGAAGAAATCAAGCTTCTAAGGTAAGTTCATCACCTTTTCTTCTTGCTTTATCAAAGAAATGGGCTTTTATGTTGAGAATGGTTGGAGGAAGAAGATGATTGAGAGAACCCAACTAATTCCAAAGTTTCTAAACTAGGTCCTAGGTTTTCTAAACTAGATGGGATATAGGTAGGTTAAATTTGAGTTAAAGTTATGTTTGTTGAAATTTTGTGATTTTGAAGTTTATTAACTTTATTGGAATGTTGTTTTGAATGGAACCTTGATTGTTTTAGGAAACAAAGGGAATCCTACCCAAGAGCAAGGGGAAAGGCAAGCTTGACTTGGATTTTCGCAGGCTAATTAAGTGGGTAACATATTTATGGTTATAGTGTAATTGGGCAAATTCTTGCCTATGTGTGTATGTTGAAATTGACTTGTTTGTAAATGTTGAAAAATGCATGATGAAATAGCATTGTGTTATACCTCAAAAGAGGTCATGACTTTTGTATTAAATGAAAAGAAGACAACGTATAAAGTATGAGCATATAAGAAGACAAATATGTGCTTTTGTCTGGGAGAGAGTAGAACCATTCTATTCATCACGTGCATGTTAACAAAAGCTTTGTCCTTGCTGTCTGCTTATGGCATATGAGCTCCAAAATTGGACTCATTCTGCTTATAGAGTAGACTTCGGTTTCTCCATTCTATTCTCATGAAACTTTCGAGCCATTTATTCTGTATCGCATCTTTAACTTGTCATGTATGCTACATTTGAGCGTTATGTGCCATGAGTGTTAAACTAAATTAAAGAATGCTTAAATTATTGAATATAAGTATATATTTAGACATATGCTTGAATTTATGGTCAATTGCCAATGACTATAAATAAGCTAGTAGCTGAGCTATGTAACTCAACCCACTCTTCCCTCCTCAGGTGCAGAACGTGAAGGATAGCAATCCTTGCAGAGCATCGGAAAACTCCAAGATACTAGAAACTTTTGTAACTAAGTTAGTTCGATAAACTTTGGATAGCCTCATAAGCATGTTAAACATTGAGCATCCTTTATATGTTGTATTTTGTGTTAAGCCTTTGTTTATAATGCAAATTTGCAATTAAAGCTATGCTTGAGTTTTTATGGTTTTGGAAAATGAGCTTAGAATCGAAAAGTTCCCCTTGTGTATGTGCTCGCTTCTTCGGTAGTTGTACATTTTGAAAATCCAAATATTTCCTAGGTGTAGAAATTATGTGCCAAATTTAAGGGGGAAATTGGACTAATTTAGACTAAATTAGTTAAAGTTGCCTTCTGGGAAGTTATGGCTTATCTTTCTAGATTTCCATAGGTATAGTATGAAAAATTTAGGCATAGGAGTCAAAAGTTAGGGTCTTTATAAAGGGAGAAGTTTCGCCTATAAAAATGCTTCGTCTGTGACGACGTCATATCATCAATTAAGATGTATCGCCTGTAAGAATGATTCGTCTGTAAAGTTGTATCATCTGTAAAGACGCTTCGTATTTTATTATATCATATCATCTGAGATGACATCATTTCGTCTTAAGACTTTGCATCGTCTCTTCGTCTTAAATTGACTCCATTCATTTGCTTTTTGGCATTTGTCTGCTTTGTGGCATTCGTCTGCTTTTTGGCATTCGGATTCTTTGTGGCATTCTTCTGCTTTTTAGCATTCGTCTATTTTGTGCCATTCATCTGCTTTTTGGCATTCGTTTACTTCTCTACATTCATCTCCTTTTTTGGCATTGGGCTGCTTTGTGACATTCATTTGCTTTATGGCATTCGTCTACTTTTTGGCATTTGTATGCTTCCTAGCATTCATCAACTTTTTGGCATTTGTCTACTTTTTGGCATTTGGCACCTTTGTAGCATTCGTATGCTTCACATTCGTCAACTTTTCTGCATTCATCTGCTTTTTCAGATTTGTTTGTTCCGCATTGGTCTGATATTTTGCAATCATCTGCTTTTCCGCATTCATTTTCTTTTTTGCATTTGTTTCCTCCGTATTTGTCTGATTTTTTGCATTCGTCTGCTTCTCTGCATTCGTTTGCTCTTCCACATTCGTCTACTTCTTTGCATTCCTTTGCTTTTCTACATTCGTCTGCTTTTTTGCATTCGTCTGCTTTATGTTTCCTCTATAGTTGACCCGCTGCTTCTTCTGTAGACTATTCATCTTGAATCATCTGGTCAAATTTTTGACCCTCCAGATGATAGAATCCGTCTTCTAGGTCTTCATGAAAGTTGTAGATCTTGAAGTCTTCTTTCAAACAGTCCAAAGAATTGTTTAGTCTAATGTCTACAAAGAAAGTTATGCCTTTTATCCCTAAACAAGTTCGATATGGTCAAGGACAAGTATTGTTTTAGTTTATGGTTCCGACTAATTGGCTCTGGAAGCAGCGTCCAACAACATATCCTCTAATTCCTGATGGAATAGTCAACACTGGTGCAGGAGTCAACCGATGTTTCAGCTCCTCAAAGCTCTTTTGACACTCCTCATTCCATCTGAACATTACATTCACCGTTGTGCTTATACACGATGGTGAAAATTGCCTAAAAACCTAGAAGTCACTGTTGTGCACCACTTCTTCTCCACCAAAACACAACTTCTAAACTCCATAAATTTTGATCCAGAACTCCAAATTTTGCAAACTTTATATCAATAGAAAGCTTAAAGAAAGATCTAAAACTTCCATGAAGAACATTTTGACAAAAATCTATCTAGATTAATATAGTAAATTCACAGAAGTTTAAATCAAAATTTAGACTCTCTACTATTCATTCTCAGTGACTTTCCAGATGACTTCCATTGCAAATCTAACACTTCAACTTTTTATTTCTAGTCTTCCTACTCCATTTCATTCAACTCATTCACCATAAATTCATACTACTCCTAAATATGCAAATTTAATCAAATTCTCAAAATCATTAAAAGGAAACAGATATCAGTATTACTTTTTGCATTTTCAACTTTCATACATGTTTTCTATTTTCTCTTCAACTTTCATTTGTGCACTCATTCCCATCTTAAACCATCTTTTTACAACTACTCTTCAACTCAAAAATCATTTTCTTAATCATCTCTAAGGAACTCACCTACTCACACACATATATACATGCACAGTGAATAGAAAAGAGAGTATAACACCTTTTCATGCTTTAACTTTCGACACTAATTCTATACACCATTACATTGCTATTTCAAACTTCAAAAATCATTTCTACATCACAGATCACTAATAATCCATTAACTATTAAATAACACTATATCCACAATTTTCATTCTATTAACACAGTGTTCATGAATATACACGTAAATGTCATGTTCATGCAATTAACAATAAATTCATCAAATTTATCCCATAAATCCATAACTTCAAAGGATTTACTCAATGCTTGCTTGTTAAAAACTCCATGAGCTTTAACTATCCCACATCCCTAAACTCTGCTAAAAAATCACATATTCACTGTATAAAAAGACCAGCTTATGGATTTTCTTAGGCAAAATAGACAAATAACAAGGTGGGATTGGTATAAGAAAAGGAAAAGCAAATAAATCTCTCAAAATGATATTTGATGAAAAACTCTGTCCATTGGGAGGAAATTTGAAGAAGGTGACCATGAAGAAGGAAACTTAGAAATATCACCTAGTCTTTTAACTCTCAAGGAAGAGTAACTTACTTCTCTAACAAATGTATAAAAAGCAACTTTCTAAGTCAGTGACACTTGTCACTTTCCTAACGTCTAAGATCTAACCAAGTTTCTTTATTGAACTAATATCTTTAACTCCCATCTTTACATTCCAATTGTCTCCAAATATTCTTTTGATTCCTTGTTCCCTATTTTTCACTAATTCTTTTAGTTCTTTTTCACTCCTAAGTGTGATAGCCTTAAATTGCTCTCTTGTATTTACTTCCATGTTGCTCAGAAAGCTTTCCACACTTCCTTTACATAATTAATTAGTAAGCAGGCATATTTGAACCTCTAGGTTGTGAATAGAAGAGGTATAATCTTCCATTACTTCTTCGAACTTTCCTTCTAACCTCTTCTAGGCCTTATCCAAACTTATGATCTTGTCTAATTTTGAATCTCATGAACTATACTCATCTTGCTAAAATCCTGTTGGGCCTTGAATTCTCATTTGAGTTCTTACATTGTTTAACCAACAAAAAATTGAGTGGTTCTGCCACCCCGAATAGTAAGTGCTTAATTAAGGATGATTACTTCCTGGACCAAATTGTGCCTCATTGAAATTCATAAGTGTCCTTTTCTCCCCATAATATATTTCCTCCATCATCGTTCTTTATATCTCTTTTTAACATTTAAACGTTCAGATTCTTCATTATTGCCTTATGATGACCAAATCGATGTGTCTTCCCAAACTTCCTTCTCTTTTCCCTTTTTTTTTAATTTCTTGTGATTAAGTACCACAATCACAATAAAGGGTAATAATTATTTTTAAAAAAAGGAATTCAAGGAGTCCTAAACTAATTCCCCAGTAATGGCACCAAAAACTTTTTAAGTAAGTTTTAATCTTATAAAACCATCAATATTCTATAAGCGCATAGGTTGTAAGCGTAGTATATAAGGTCTCAATTTCATGAGGAATTAGTGAACTAATCAAATACTAACTTGTCTAAGACCTAAAGGCGTAACTAAAATGAAAATAAAATGAGCAGAAAATTTCGAAATTGAATATGGATAGATTGAAAATTGAAAATTTAAATTAATGTAAGGAAATCAAAATTAAGGACAATCTATTGACAAATCAAAAATCATAAACTAAGATTAACCAATTATGAGAAAAAGGGGATTTATCTTATCATCTAATGCTAACTTGATTACTTTTGAGTTAATTCGATCCGAGAATTTCGAAGGTTGGATTATTCTCCCTCAAGTTCTAATCTTTAACCCTAAATTATAAACCTTAATTGAATTGAATTAAAGAATTTTCAATCTCTCAATTAGCAAATAACCCCCACATCCAATTAGATCTTAAGCACTCTAATAGACAATCAGTTCCTCATACAAGATCTATTGTTTCACTCTTATTACCAAACCTTATCGTTTCGTTATCGGTTCACTCTCAATTTGTTACCGAAGCATGCAAATACTACAAACAATCACAATACCCAATATATTAACATCAAAAGTAATCAAACTTACATTGATTCAAGAACAAATCCCTAAACGAGTTTAAAACACTCTTAAACCCAAATTTAATATCATAATATCCATCTTATACATCAAATAAAAGAAATAACAAGATAGAAAGAGAAAGATAACTTAGAGTGGACTGGGAGTGGCGACAATAGCAGCTGCAGCAACTCCCTCTTTTTCTCTCCTCTTCTTTGGATTCTTTTTTCAAATGGAAAATGGAGGCTCTCCTAGATTAGGCCATTCTGTTATCTTTTATAGTTCTAGGGCTTTTTAGGGTAAAGACTAGGTTTTACCCAGTCCAAATATCTGAAATAACCTTCAAAAAATGAGTTTAAAAGTAGTCCCTATGTCTATTATCGCGCCTATCACAATTGTGATGATACTATTTGGCTTCTATCACAATCATGACAAGGGTGTCATGAACATGACCCTAGCCAGGTTACTTCTGTCATGATCGTGACTAGTGTGTCACGATCATGGCTTTGGTTCCTCTTTCGAGCTTTGTCCAAATCGTCTTCGATCTTCTTAAATACTCAAATACTAACAAACTCAAATAATCTCAAATACTAACAAACTCATCAAAACACCTCAAACACACAAAATTAAAGCCCGATAACATGATCTAAACCACATAACATTGTAAAAACATAAACATATCATCAAAATGACATAATTCTAAACATAAACATGCACAAATAATGTAATTAGCAACTAAAAACATATTACCCACTAAATCATAATGCAAACTACAACTATCAGATCCCTTTTAGTTTGTTATACTTCATGTGGCTAATGCTATGAGGGCTTGAATCTAAGATGTAGAGCATAGTTTTTGCATTCATCATAAATAATCGTTCCCAGTTTTAAGTGAATGTTAATTTTTGCACTTGATATGACATTGAGTGTTTTTCTTGTTTCACTAGATTTGATGGATTTTGCACTACATTATCCAAATAAATCTCACCTTAACCTTTACCAACATTACAACCTTAAAAAGTCCTATTGATTCAAGATTATGCATCTGAATCCTAGTGGTGGAGAAATGAAAGAATATGCAAAGTCGTGGATTGTCTTGATCATGAATGTTGTATGAGGGTACTTATGAATCTATCATATTTAAACACATTTTGTCAAGTCTACCTCTAGATTGCTCAGTTTCTAAAGGGAATGATTGTTGATAGGTCATAAGTAGAGGCATTGAATGTTGATTTCTTATTATGGTTTTGAAAGTTTCCTTTTTCTTATGGCTATCTATTATTATGAAATATGGAAAATAAGTAAGCATTTTGGTTTGTGACTTTGATTTTATCATTTTACCAATTGCCCGAGGGCATTCAAAAAGTAAGGGCAGGGGAAATTGATATATCCTTAATTTATTGCAAATTTATTCCATAACACTTAATGGTTAATGCTATGAAATTTTAAGAAACTCATTTTGGTTCATATTTAGTTTAACGTACAATTTGGAATCATAAAAGCTAAAGTGAGTTTGAAGAACATTCTTTGAGCCATCCTATTGATGTTCCTACTCAATTTTCCTTATAGAACAAGAATGAGATAGATTAGGGTGAAGATGGGATAAGAAAATCCAAGGAAATGAAGCTTTCAAGAAGATTTGTTTTACTTACATGGTTGGATACGCGGCGGTGTACCCAATTATGTATAGTCACGATTTGGGGAGATTTCTTGTCACACACAATTTGATGCACGACTATGTATCAATCCATGTATCTCTCCAGATCTCTAACTTTTAATATAAAATGGACATTTGAGTGGCTAAGATAACATGACTTGGTTTTGCCTATGGAGAGCTAAACTTCCCTCTTCTAGTTCATAAGGAATATCGAAACTGAAGATGTGTTTTAGGCATCTCTCAATTGTGTATTGTGCTTTTTCTAACCTCTTTCTTCCGGCTCGTAGGGAATATCGAAGCTAAAGACACGTTTTGGGCGTCCCTCAATTGTGTATTGTGTTTTTCTCTGTTAGGGATTGTTTATGTCATCCTATATTTATTGAATTGGGTGTTGTATAAGAATGATATTAATGCTCTATTAGATTGTTTTTATGTAATCCCATTATTAGAATCTTAAATACAATATGTAATAGTTGTATTTGGATTCATTTATGGCAACTAATGGTTTTGAATCATTAGGGATAATATAACCTAGATTAAATGACCCGAGCTTGTGTGGTTATTGCGTAGCTTAGTCTATTTTCCCAGTTCATAATGCAAATGTCCTATTAAATCTAGAGAGCTTATTCTAGGTTATTCGACAGCTAGGCTCAGCTAAAGAGGTTGTTTTAATTAAACATGACATAAGGAAAAACTGGGGTTAACAAAGCTTGTTGTTAACCTACGATTAATAATTTCTAATGAGTGATTTGAGAATTAAAAAAAATGCAGTATGCTTATTCATGTGTAGACAAGATTGATCCAAGAACTGGATTCTGAAACCCATCCATAAATTTTATCATTTTCACTTCTTGCTTTAATTTGTTTTCGTTAGTTTAATTTGACTTTATTTCTTTTACCACTTTCAACACTTTCAAAAGAAAAAAGCCTAAATACTGATTCTTTTCATTACAAAAGGTTTACACACCCTCTCTATGGAACCAACCTAGACTTATAACTAGCTATTGTTTTAAGTTTAGTTATTTTGTAGTGTTACGACGTGCTATCATTATCTACTTTTGAAGCTACATCCTAAACAAGTTTTCTTATTACTTCCTTATTCTACATCTTACAATCCTTTAAACATAATCCTTTTTTCTTATTTGTTGCTCATATCTACTTTCGTTTTGCTAGATGTATAGCTTTACCATTTTCTTTTTCCCCTCTAGAAACTCTCATATAATTTATTCATATATTTAACAATCTCATAAGGACATGAAGAAACAATAAATATGCAAAGAGAAAATACTAAATTAATAAGTTGTGCTCAACTTGACTATGATATATTTATATAATCCAATAATGTAACTATTTTGTATTGTTTATTATCAAGCTCTTAACAATCACAACAGCTCTATTTAGTAAATGATAATAGGACTCCCAAATTTTTTATCAAGAAAGAACCGACAGATAATTCATTCATTTGTATAGTTTTCTATTTCACCTCATCATTCACACCCCTAGGTATACCTAAAATTTAGCAAGATTAACTAGTAGGCTAGTTAATAATGAAAATATGTTAAAATCTTATACCAACATCCATATAGAATGTTCATTAGTCCTACCGAAAATCATAATTCATTTGTGAAGAAAAGGTTTGTGAAAAGAGATTCTTTGCAAAGGGGGTAACATTTAAAACTCTGGATTTAAGTAGCAGGTCTTAATTCTCTAGTTAGATACTCCATTACTAGAACAAATACTAAAGGGAACAACAAATCTTCTTATCTCAACCCTTTTCTACTTGAAAAGTAACCACGAATCTCTCTACTAACAAACAACGAAGAGTAGGAAGTAGTAGTGATATAAGTCATATGCCACTCCCTTAACTTACCAAAAAATTATAATCTAGTTAACACCTTGACAAGAAAGCCCCATTTAATGATATTGGATGCCTTTTTCATGTCAATTTTTAAAATGCAAAGTGGAGAAATTCATTTCCTTGTAAGATTTTCTTGAAATCTTCCTACTTTTCTTATTGTTTAGAATATGGTCCATTTAATGTTTATCCCATTAACAATGTAAATGAAAACCCCTATGCTTCATCAATTTCATCTTCTGTGATGGGCAGAGGTGATGTAGCAATATATATAGGTTTTGGGTCCCTATCCTCTTTTTCATGTAACAAATATTAAACACCATCGCATCGTGGAAATCAGAGGCTAGAAGATTCAAAATTATCAGAGATGTTGCTGGACATCATCGGAGCAATGGCTGTAGGTATTTTCTGTTATGCTTCTATTGATAAAAATGGTGAATAACATACATGTATCTTGTTTACACATAAATGAACTTATGTTTCGAGATGCATGCTTCATTTTACATTTGGTATTAGAACCACTGTGCCTCTGCCTTCCTTCTGAAATGTTGAAAAATTATGCCTCTATTATTTGTTTTTCATTTTCATATCTGCTGTGTGAGATGAGCTTGAGTTGTTGAATATTCTCGACATTTTTGTACATAATGAACTTTAGAATCATGTTTTCGTACTCCATGCTGCACCCAATGGTGACTGGATGATGACGAGAGGAGGGATGACGATGACCGTGCGTGGTGGCCTTCGAACATCACCATCCATGCAATGTTGCATGGTTAGTTTTTTGGCATCTCACGCTTGTCGACTCGTCGTCGTCGTCCAATCACCGCCATCCTCAGCCTTCTGGCGCCTGTCATGTGCCTGTTGCAGTCAAGTTAGAGTTGAGTCACATTGACCTAAACTGGAGATTGAAGACGACATCTGTCAATGTCTTTTTAAAAAATTACTAACTTATTAATTCATTAATTGTGTTAGTATTAGTAATTGTTGGGTTAATCAAGACCTAACCCATTTTATTGTGATTTTAATTATAAAATTTGTTTGGCATTAATTTTTATGAAAATATTAATTTTTAATTTGTATGTCTAATATTAGAATTAAATTTAACATGCTAGTGATA
>JAOTAZ010000008.1:23954025-23965716 GCA_025629785.1 Erythroxylum oxycarpum | reverse complement strand
TCGATGATGGTTAACTCACTGAGTTCGCAAAACTCAGCAAAATTGCATCATTGTTTTTCAGGACCGATAGACGACTAGAACAATTGAGTGGCTCCACTACCGTATAGAGTGTGGTTGAAGTGAAGTCATGGCGCAAAGGTCGGTCAGCTAGGATGCATTGTGGATGACATAGTTAGTTTGTTTACGTAGTTTCCTCAGTGTGTAGTGCCTTTTTTTTCTAGACTTTATCGTGCTCATGTATTAAGGATTGAAAGTCACTCTGTAGACTGATACTATTGAGTATTGAAATGAGGAAACTATTGGTTTTAATTTTTAATGGATTTTCTACTACTGCTTTATAAGCAAATAATGATATGATGCCATGTGGAGTTAGTGTAGTGAATCGACCGTAGTGTGCCTTTTTCGTAGGATATGTGCCGGAATGACCTTCGGGCGTCCCGGTTCGTACTCTGCGGTAAGGGGGCGCTACAGAATCCTTCTTAGATACAGGAGAAAATGTTTCCGTGTAGTTGATTCCTTCCCCTTGAGTGAACCCTTTAGCAACAAGTCTTGCTTTATGTCTCTTAATGTTGCGTTGTGAGTCTTTCTTTTTCTAAAATACCCACCTACATCTAATGGTTTTCACACCATTTAGCAACTCAACAAGATTCCAGACTTGATTAGATGCCATAGACTCCATCTCATCCTTCATAGCATTGTACCACAAGTTCGATTCCTTAGAACTCATGGCTTGTGAAAACGTTTCAGGATCATTTTCAGCTCCAACGTTGTAATCTGACTCTTATAGATACACGATATAATCACTAGTTATTGTTGACCTTCTAACCCTAGTGTATCTCCTTAATATTGTATTATCATCCTCATGAGGAACTTGTTGCTCAACCTGTTGTTCAACTGGTTACTCAATAATTTCTGGTTGTTCCTCATTTATAACTTGATCTACTGGATTAGTGTTAACAGCTTGTAGAACTTTAATAACTGGTTGTTCAATACCCGTTTGACTTTGAGGGGTGTGAATAATAATCAATTAATCACTTGAACTAGAAGGTTGAGCTTCATAATGGCACTTTTAGAACCTATGTCCAGAAAATGACCACTCCCACTGATCAAGTCATTCTCAAGAAATTTTGCGTTTCTTGTGAGATGAACAATAGAACCTATACCCCTTAGACCTTTCAGCATATCCAATGAAATACCAACTAATGGTCCTTAGGTCTAGCTTCTTCTCCTATGGGTTGTAAATTCTCACTTCAGACGGACATCCCCAAACATGTATATATCTCAAACTTGGTTTCCAACTCTTAAATAACTCAAAAGGTGTCTTTAAGACAGCTTTAGTCAGAACCCGGTTTAATATATACACAACTATCTTTCAAGCGTCTGCCCACAGGAATTAAGGAAGTGTTGTGTTACTCCTCATACTTCTCACCATGTCCATTAAGGTTCGGCTTCTTCTTTCTGCCACACCATTCTGATCCGGAGAACCAGGCATGCTGTACTGGGCAACAATCCCATGTTCCTGAAGAAACTTCAGAAAGGGACCAGGTGTTTATCCACTTTCAGTGTATCTAACATAGTACTCTCCACCTCTATCTGACCTCACAATTTTAATTAGTTTTCCACATTGATTCTCTACTTCAACCTTAAACGTTTTAAAGGCATCCAAAGCTTCGTCTTTAGAACGAAGTAAGTAGAGATACATATATTGCAAATAGTCGTATATGAAAGTGATAAAATATTTCAGACTACTTGCGTCCATGTATGGACAAAAAATATTTGTATGTATGATTTCTAACAGGTTTGTACTCCTCTTGGCACCCCTTTTAGACTTTTTAGTTTGTTTACCCTTAATACAATCCATGCAAGTCTCAAAATCAGCAAAATCCAAAGTACTAAGTACCCCTTCATTCACTAATCACTTAATTCTCTCAATGGAGATGTGTCCTAATCTACGGTGCCACAAAATGGAGGATTCTTCATTATCAACACATTCAATCCAGCAGTGACATGCATCGAATTATAGGCATTATTATTTTGTAACTGAAGGGAATAAAGACCTTCAGATAATGTACTATAACCAATAACTTTCGATTCATTATACAAACTGAAACCAGAATCTGAGAAGTTAAAGGAAAAACCAAATGGTACAAGTCTGGATACAGAAATCAAATTTATAGAGAAATTTGGAACATAAAAGGTCTTTTCCAAACACAAAACAAAACCACTGCTCAAAACCAAACTACAAGTCTCGGTGGCATCCACATGTGAACTCGTCTTGGTTCCTGAATAGATGACTTATTCACTTCCCACCGACTTCTGTAAAGTATTTGAAACATGGATTGTAGAACCAGAATCAATCCACCAGGTGTTATGATGAACATTAACCATATTAGACTCATAACAAACAAATGAAATATGAGTACCTTTCTTCTCAAGCCAGTCCTTAAATTTGGCACAATCTTTCTTCATGTGTCCCCTCTTCTTGCAGAAGAAACACTTCGACGGCTTCTTTATATCGGCTTGAGAAGCAACTTTTTCCTTTCCCTTACTCTTGGCATCGTCCTGCCTCTTCTTTACAGAAACGGTCAAATGGACCCTTTCACCATCTTCCATCAACAACCACTCCTCCTCTTGCACACACATGGTTAATAGTTTGTTGATCGACCACTTATCCTTATGTGTGTTATAGGATATCTTAAATGGACCGTATTGTTAAAGGTAGAGTGCATAAGATGCAATGCACTAGGAATGATTTCGATATTGTACATTCCAACGCTTTCAACCAAGCTGTTATGTCTCTCATACGCATTATATGATCACGTACCCCTTTTATTCTAATGAGCTTTAGAGATGACAACTGCATAATTAATGTGCTGGCAAGGGCCTTGTCGGATGTAGCAAATTGCTCATCAATAGCCTTTAATAGATCTTTCACATTACTATGCTGATCAACAGAACTACAAATGCCAACAGATATTTTGGTCTTTATGAACGACATGAAGAGACCATTAGATCGATCCCACCTTTTATAAAGAGCAATAGCTTCTAGAGTGCTGGTCTCAATCGTACTCGGTGGTTCAGCTTTCCTAATAGTATACTCTATATCCATCCAGCCTAAATGAAGCAGAATTCTCTCCTTCCAAACCTTATAGTTGTCACCTCTCAAATTGAGAAATAAAATATATGCTCGTTATATATATTTCGAGACCAAAATAATTCATGATTTACTAATGTATATCATGTATTTAATAGATGAGTCTAGTGACATAAGACTTGCTTGTGGGCTAAAGCATTACTCAATTAGATTCATCCGAAACATTATGATAAAACTACAGAATTATGTTCCTTTTCTTAATTCCAGTGGGTAAATTAAGAAATATAATATGATATTTTATCCTAATTAATTATACAAACATAATAAAATTCCTGTGGGTAGATTTTATTATATTACATACAATTAATTGCAATTTATGTCTTAATGTGATCTTAAAGCTAAATATATAATTATAATTAATTTGGGATGTTGTGGCTACTCCCAATTAATTAAATTCATATGATCACTAACATTATTGTAAGCTTTAAATTAAAGCCTAAATATTTGCTTCAAGTCATAAAGAACGCAAATAAATTAAATAATAATGCACAAAATAATTAATCTAATTTTTGCATGTATAATAATCATGAATTTATACACACAAAATTGGCAATTAATCATATGTAATTTGTGCAAAATTAAACAAATTATGTAATCTCATTTTTTCATGTATAATAAGCATGAATTTATACACACAAAAGTTGCAATTAATCAATTATTATATGCATGTCATAAAATTAAAGAAGACATACAAAATAATTTTAATCAAACCCAAAATGATTTTACAATAAAATCATAAGATTAAGGGGCTAGATCTGTAACTAATAAGGGCTAGATCTGAAGTAGCCCAAGCCCAAGCCCAACTAATTAATTTTATTATTTTTAAAAAGGAAAAAGACGAAATACATTGTCTTCAACCTCCAGTCGGGTCGGGCATGACCTGACTGGAACCAGTCGAAGCTCCGAATGGTTTGGTGCACAAGAAATGCCAAATTTGACGGGAATCGTGGCAGTGGGACAACGGGGACGACGCTAACCGCATGAGATGTCCAAAACCCGACCATGCAACTCTTCCCGAAGGACAACATCCGAAGCTCCACGTATGGGTTTCGTCCCTTCTCCTCCTCCACAGTCGAGACAGTGTCACGTGCACCAAGGATGACGAGAAAACACTCTAGTGTCTCGAGGAGGTCCAAAAAATCGAAAACGCAGCAACCTCAAACACATGGATATATATAGCAGAAACTCAACCAAAAATAGAGCAAAACAGAGGATTTTATTTCGTTGGTTTCTCAGCATGACAGAGGTAAGCATGGCTCTGATCCCAAATGTAAAATGAACCAAGCAAGGGCATGCATCTCATACAAGAGTTACGAACAAAATACATGCATTTAATAGATCAGCTATAACCGTATATATATATGAACCAAAATAGCAGAAGTATAACCAAAATCACAAATACCTCCAGCCATTGTCGTGATCCACCGAAGAGCTGAGAAGTTTGGAGCTTTTCTGTCCTCTTCCATAAGCAACAGAGATGGTGTAGACAATAATGCTAGGCTAGAATAGGGGACCAAACAACTGGACATATATCCATTACAAACCACTCAACGCTTTGGCCACCACAAAGATGATGAGATGGGTAGTTAGGCAGCACAACATAATGGGTAGGGCCTTTAGCTTTTAAATGGACCATACTCATAATTAGAGACAAAAATTACAGAAGATTCATAGAGCGTAAGCAGGAAAATGTCCGACGCCAATATGCAACTGAGTTCAGTTAAAAATGAACCAAACAATGACAGACATAAAGAACTTAAAGCCTTTGATGAATCTAAAGCTGGTGTCAAAGGCCTTGTTGATGCTGGGATTGTGAAGATCCCTTCCATCTTTGTCCTGCCAACAAGTGAATTTTCCTCAGTGAAAGCAGATTCAGATGCTTTTTGTAATCTCAAAGTTCCTGTCATAAACCTGAAAGATGTACGTCAAGATGTTATTAGACGGAAGGAAATCATTAAAGCAATTCAACAGGCTTCAGAGGAATGGGGGCTCTTCCAAGTTGTGAACCATGGAATGTCTAGTGATGTCATAAGCGAAATGATTGAGGGAGTGCGCAGATTCCACGAACATTCAAAGGAGGTTAAAATGGAATACTATACGAGGGACGACTCGAAGAAGGTGAGGTTTGGTTCAGTCGGATTTTGCTGAACAGAAACTTTGTGGTTCTGATCCATTATCCTGAGTAGTTTTGGATGATGAGTACTTGCAAAACAAATAAAGACACTCCGGGGGTTGATTCCCGGAAGGTCCCTCCGACGCTCAAGTCAGTATTTTTAGAATAGTTTGGTGGCTGGAGTAGAGAAGAAACTAGGTTTTTTGTCGCGTACCTCTATCATGGCAGAATAGTACCTTATATATGCCGTAGGTTGCCATTAGGTTTAGGTCTTCACGTAAGTCTTAGTATTTGCATGGGAGACGACCTCTTATTGCTGGGCCATCAACACCTGGGCTTGGAGTTGGGCCTCATCAGGCCGACCCGAACAGTGCCAATATAAACCAAAAAAGAAAAGCACTTACCCCAAGTCATATATGTGTCAATTTCCATATTCAAATCTTTGTCAATATTTCTTGCATACATGAAAATATTATGCAAGAAATCAATAAAAGATAACAGACTGGATGTCAATATTACTCACTATTAACATCTAGTCTATTATATATTCTGTTATATATCTACCTAGATGAACTTTAGGAACCATACTCTCAAATAACAAAATCAATGAAAAGCCGCTAATAAACTGCTTTGTTTTGAGGCCATAGGATATATGTAAAAAAAAGAATATTGTTAAGGAAATTTGAAATTAATTTCTTTCTTCAGTTTGTATAGGGTGACCTACCATGTCTTAAAACATGAAGGGACATTGGTCAATGTCATACCAAACCTAACATTTTGAACAACATCATTATCAATAAATCTGTTGGAACATTTGAACAAAAAGAAAGTAATATGTTAAATAATATACAATAGCACATACATCAACATTAATTTTTCCCTAAAAAAATAACTGTATTACCTCTTTTTTAATCAGTTTTTCTTCAAATGTATTTAACATACACATTAAAAAGTTTAGAGTTCTCCTACAAAAGGCACATTTCTTCCTAAGTGTGCACCACTTCATACGTGTAGGATCATCTAGATCCCTCAACATGTCTACATTCTTTTTCCTAAAATTAAAAACAATCTTATCAACTTGCTTTTAATCATATATTCGTACTTCCTCACTGATTCTTTCTCTTTGTTCCTTCAAATGATCATCATCAACATCTTCTTATGGCTACGCCTTTGTCAATACTGGCTACATTATAACTAAAATGTTTAATTTCATTAAAATTGTAATCTAAATCTAACAAAATGTTATTCAATATATACCACTACCTTAAAATTTCTTTTCTTCATCTTCCCATTTATTGTTTTCTCCTTTTGTTTCTTGACAGTCTTATCTTTGTCTTTCTCTATCATTGATGTCCTATCATGCCTTGGAATTCATCTTCCTTATCTTTCTCTATCATTAACATCTTCGTATGCCTCAGGACTTACTCTTCTATATATCTTCCTTCATCTTTGAGTTCTCTGTATGTTTAAGGAAGTCTTTTATTTGTAATTGTCATTAGCATCCCCTCACATCTCGGGACTAGTTATTTATCATCATCATCTCCCTGTGTCTTAAGATTTCTTATATTCCCTATAATTACACTAAAATTTATTAATTATTCACGTACAAACCAAAACTTATGGACACATACTAATCTAACAAGTTACTCATTAATTACCTTGGCATCTACTACCTCCCACAAAGCCTTCCAAACTTTTCTCATAACTTACAACTCATCCTGATGCTTCGCAAAGTTATTGTCATTTGTAATCAACCCTCTATATCTAAAAAAAATTAAAGATATTAATCAATTAAATTCTTCCCAAATAGTTTATTCAAATGTTAATATAAATTTTCAACAACATTACCTTTTAGCTTCCCATACTTCAGCTCTGAGACTATTAACATCCAATGCCTCGTTGATATTGATATTGATATTGTTCTAGGTTATAATCTTTGCCATCTTCCCCTACTTAAAACTTTGATTCACATGTAGCTTGTCATGATAAAATATTTGTAAAAAAATTTAAATTAAGTTAATTTTAATTAATTAGACATTTTATACAAGTCTATATATTAGTTGACAAATTTTAATTTTATAGGATGCATAACTCACCATTAATATAGTTAGGCATCAATCCATTCAAATCATAATACCTTTGGCCTTTATTTATTTATTAATTTTTATATATATTGGAGAAAAAACACAAGGCCTAAACAATGGCCCTTGGGGTTAAAACCCCACTCATATTCTCAAGGAGGGTATGAAGACATCCCGAAGGAGGAGACTGTAAATAAGTAATTCCGAAATCAAAAGACTCTACATTAACAGCTAACTAGTCAGTGCATCGATTACCCTCACGAAACACATGACGGATACGAACCGTCCAGGATTAGTTAACATAGCCTTGAAAACCTGTATCAAAGAAGTATTAAAGGAGACCCTCAAACCTAAGGGGGAAAGAATATTAATGACTCCCAAGGAATCTTCAATTCTCCGATAGCCCATATCTCAAGCCATGTTCAATCCCGAATAAACCCCCCATAACTCTGCATCCAATAGGGTTCAAAATCCAATAAGATGAATGAAACCGCCCCATAATCAGGAGGCGGCGATGGAAGGGCGGCTGGTAGTCGCAAGCCCATTCGCTGTAGTGCCAGTGCCGCCCATTCGCTGTAGTGCCAGTACCGCAACAACGACTACATCAGGATTTGTTGCCGCCACCTGACTAATCTGAGTGCTTCTAGACGTGGTGCCTTGTTGCCCGGCCCCAGGGTGGGCACCAACTAGTTCTTTCTAATATTGATGGGGCTGGGTATTACTGCTAGGATCCATGCGGTTGGTTAACTTTAGCATAGAAATATCTGCAAAACAATAAGGCACACAGGGGGTTGACTGCCGATAGGCCCCTCCGACGCTCAAGTTAGTCTTTTGTGAGAGTTTTGGTGGCTAGTGAATAAAGAATACTAGGGTTCTAGGAAATCGTACCGCTCTTATGATGAGGTAGTACCTTATATATGAAAAAATACCTGCTAGGTTTAGGTCTTCGCTTAAGCATGGAAGGTCACCATCTGTGAATGGGCCGTCTGCGCCTGGGCCTGAGTTTGGGCCTAGCACGACCGTCCTAACCATAAGCCCCCTACTCCTCGAGTCTAATCATGGAGAAGGGTTGGAGGAGTACATAAAGATTGCGCGGCTCGGCTGTCTGATAACTCGTGATAGGTCCAACCAATCGAACGTAGTGACAGGACTGATCGATCAATCGTAATGAGAGGATCGGCCGATAGGTCATAATGATAGGCCCGACCGATCGATTGTAATGACAGGACCGACTGATCGATCGTAATGATAGGACTGACCGATCGATCGTAATGACAGGACCGACCGATCGATCGTAATGACAGGACCGACCAATCGATAGTGATGAGAGGACCAACCGATCGATCGTAATGACAGGACCGAACGATTGGACGTCGACACCTAATCAAAGCACTAGGTTTAACCATTACTAACGGCACACGTCCACTAGTGGATTTTCAAAGTTTGAAATGAAGCGTCTTATTAACCACTGTGTAGCTGTCATGTACGTCCTTTCACTTACTGCGCCAGCGTCTTTCTAACTGCTTTGTAGCTGTCATATGCATCCTTTCAACTATCGCGCCGCTCCAGGTCTTTGACAACCTTAATTCGCCACAGCTCAGATTGTGCCACGCATCCAACTTCGGCCCAGATTACACCATATGTCCAATGTTGGTTGGAGCGCCCGTTCAGTTGGTTTCTGTGATAAACGTTCGGAATCAATAAGTTTCCTTCGTTTATACTTCCGCGTATTCGATTTTCCAACTTCTGCTCTCTGACTTCTATCTATTCTTCATCTTTTCGTTTGCGATCATCGGAATTCCATTTCCTCCGCCGTCTAAGCTCTAAATTTCAGCCACTAAACTAGGTATGTCCTTTTCCTACAAATTTCCTTTTCATATCTATGTCGTCAACGAGTCCTAGAAGTGAAATTAGGCTTAGAAATAAAATCGCCGCCTCCTCTTCTTGTTCATCGCCTGCTCGCCTAGCTTTATCACAACTGCCTGCGGGTTCTAGCAAAGAGTTTGATGACGCCTAGGGGGAGCCCCGCCGAGAACGGGCCACCGAAAATGCTTTGCAAATAGTTGGGCCGCTTGAGGTACTGGCGGAAGCAATGGAGGTGTCGGAGGTAAGGCCAGCGACCGGAAAGATGGGCAAGTTGTTGAAGCGCCACCAAACGATCAGTCGACGATGATCGAAAAGGAACTGAACCGGTTAATCATCAAGAATAACATCCCTTTGTCATGGGGACCCAGGCTGGCCTCTAAAAACGAACGGCTTCATAGCACTATGGGGGCTATTTTGTTGTGACAGAGAGCTTCTTCTTGGTCGGTGGTATGAAGCTTCCATACGCCCCGATCATTGATGAGGTATGCTGCGCCTACCAATTAAGGCCGAGCTAGATTCCCCTAAATGGTTGGAGGTTCATCAACGGTCTGATTTTGTTGTACCATCATTTCGGGTGTCCACCATCGGTCGGTGTCCTGCGTCATTTTTTAAGAATGAACCAAAGCTCAAGCGTCGGTGACGGGATCCCTCATCTTCAGTATAGGGATGCGAGGTATCATCCTTCTGGAACAGTAGGATCGATCAAAGCGTGGAAGACAAAGTACTTCTTTGTGAGGCCTCTAGGATCTACCTTTGAATCCCGACCGTGGAGATATCCCCTAGCTGAGCAATGGAACGATGTTTCCGATCTATACCTTATTAGGGAGGAATGGGAAGTGGTCGACAGGATCAAGTCGCTCGGTCGGTATTCTTTCAACAGTCTTATTCTGGGATATCGTGGAGAGGCATCAGTCTATGTTTTTTAAATTGATCCTTCGCCTCGCATTAACGGGCTAAAAGAGGAGACCGCTCCTTCTGGTCGATTCCTTGTAATTTAACTACTTATTATATGCACAAATACTATTTTCGATTTCTGACTTGCTTCTGTAATTATGCAGCCATGGCAAAGCTCAAAGACTTCGCCGAGTCTTCCAGTCCCCCCAAATCCAAAGGTTAGCGTAAAGGGCCTAGGACTTCCTTGACAACGAAAAGGTGAAGCAGGAAGAGGGAGGTCAGCAAGGGTGTCACTCAGCCACTTATACCTGAGCAGTCTGCACCGCCCGCTCAGCCTACTATGCCCGATCAGTCTACAGCGCTTATTATATCGACTGTGCCTAAACAGTCTACAACGTTGTCGGCTCAATTGGCGAATGAGGACCGAGCTGTTGCGGAGGAAGAGGGGGAGGAGGTGGAAAGACCCCTCAAGAGAAGGAAATCCGGTCGGAATCCTAAACGATCGTCCATCCATGTGGACAAGAGTAAAAGGAAAGAGCAAGTGCCCCGGTTGGACAAAGGTAACTGGAAAGAGCAAGGGCCTAGCTCCGGGAAATGGGTGTCCACGATCAGTCTGGATAAGACTGCGTCGCTCAGGAACATCGATGTGGCTCTCCATGTCACTCAGAAGGTCGTTCCCCCTAAAGATGAGCAGTTTATAGATTCATTGAATAATCAGGAGCTGTCGGCTAGTCTCATATGTGACTGTGCCAGGGATCTAGCGTTCGCCTCTGTGATGCATCAACGCATCGATCGGCTCGATGAGATTAACTGATCGCTAGATCGGGAGGTTAAAAATCTTCTTAAGCAGGTCAACGTTTTGAGAGCTGAGCTTTCAGAGGCGAAAGAGGAGAAAGACGTTATACGAGCTCAACTCTCTTCATTGGAGGACAAGAATAGTGTGTGGGAGAAATAGAAGAGCGTTTTGGGAGCTCAACTCGCTTCGGGGGAGGAGTAGAAGAGCAGAGTAGCTGTTTCTAGGGATGAGCTGGAAAGTGAGTGCCGAGCATTGCAGGAAGAAGTGCTCGATGCCAACTCGAGAGCAAAAATGGAGAAGGAGTTCCGTGTAAAAGTCCTCCATGACTGTCATGAGGTGGTGATGGACAAGATAAATGCTAAAGGGAAGCTGCTGGAGCTACAAGGCTTCGTCAAGGAGTAAAGGGTCGAAGCGACCAAGCGATGGAAAGAGCGACACTTATTCGAGGAGTGCAAAGAGTTTGCTTACGACTTGGCTCTTTCCATCTTGAGGAACTGCCACAGTGTTTGCGTCGCTTACAAGTCAAACGGTCTTTCATTCAAGGATTATGTCGAGCCGATGCTTCCCTCTGAGCTCGGCCTTTCACTTGAGGAGGTGAGGGAGATAGCTGAGCAGGAAGAAGAGGCATTACCGGATGAGATGCTGGACCTCAGTTCAGATGAGGAAGAGGAGCGAACTCGTGGGGGTGCCTCTCCGATTGCTCCTTCAAACCCTTCTGTCGATCTGGTTACTGGCTCTTCCCCTCCTACCGAGGGATGAATCTGAACTTTTTTCCTCCTTCAAAGCT
>JAOTAZ010000008.1:23920147-23931713 GCA_025629785.1 Erythroxylum oxycarpum | reverse complement strand
TGTCGTTTGAATTTTAAATGATAACTGCTTCGTCTCTCTCTCTGCCTATAAAGTCTTTCATGTATCTCTCTCCATTAGATAATATACAGAAAATAATGAAACAAAGGCCAAGAGAGAGAAAACAAAATCTAAAGAATATCTTGTAGAAGATTATTTGTTCAGAAAGTATCGGGAAAAAACGATGGATTAAAATACACTTATGTTATTGTGAAAACTTATTAGATTCTAAGATCCTGCAATTTATCATGTAAGAAAGATTAATAGATAGTTCACAAAGTTGATAAAAAAGATGAAATTTGCAACTTACCAAGTGAAGACCAAGTCATGAACAAAAGAAGAACAGGGAATATCAAGGTCATCCTTTAGTTTGTAATATTAATTGTAATCTCATTTAATCATTTTATAAAAGACTTATCATGGATAAATATTTCATTTCACTTTATTGCATTAATTTTATCATTTGAATTAATTAAAACCACGTTTTTTAGAGAATTGGTCAACCTATATGAGTTTGCAGTTAACAAATAAAGGTTAAAGTTGTCAAATTTGATGTACCGAGAGTTTATACTAATATTGTTTGATGTATAATCAACCAATGTTCGATATTGTTTGACCAATATTTCTATTGGTAGACTAATGTCTTAACAACTAGTGAATCTATGCATTCAATTCACATTGGTCAACCAATATGCTATATCGGTTAACAATGTCAGCAACTAGCTATTGTAACGACAAATTTTTGACTACAATGATTTGTAGTTGTCTCTAAACCTTATAAATATTTTTTCCTCATTCGTTCTTGCATCAAGAAGCATTTGTATGTTTTTTACCACACATTTCTAAGTGTTTTCTAATCATTTAAGTATCATTATCTCATATTTATATGACTAGGCCTATTTGGAATTATCAAGTGATAAAATAAGGCATTTTTTAGTTGTAAGATTTAGTTTAGGCATTATATTATTATACTTTAGAGTATTCCAAGTGACATTAAATTTCATCTTCATTGTAAAGGAAAATTATAAAATGATTCCTCCTTGCCTAACAAAATATTGTATAAGGTTATTTGCACCTTGAACGAAGAACTATAATGGAACTTCAAGAAGGAGTGGATGCAGGAAATGATTATTTGTTGAATCACTATAAACTAATTTGCATTCTCTTCCATATCCTCTTTAAATTATTATTCAATTGTTTGGTTGGTTTATGTTAAGCAATCACTTTATTCATGGATACATATTGATTGTTATTAAATTGAGTTCATGGGTTGGAAATTTTGTTTAATTTTGTAATACCCAATTCATTCCCCCTCCTCTCATCGATGCCATTAAAGATAAATAAAATATTTCAACAACATCAAATCTAAAATTTAATTAAATTCATAATGTTAAGAATTTTTGTAAATGCAAAAATGATATGTATTGTTAATGATTAATTGAATATTTTTTAGTAAACACTCGTATATTTATTCAAGTATTTCAATTTGGAAAATCAATTCTTGTTTTAATAACAAATACTAATTTTATCGCTCTTAGCATTGGTAGAAAACAATTAAAAAAATATAGATAAGATTTGTTATGTAAAATTTATAACTTCAATCATGTAACACTTTTAATGTAAGATATATCTATAATAAATATTTTGTTTGCAATACTAAATGTTGCATATAATCAATAAAACGTATTGAAATAAATTTATTGTATCAAACATAATCACAATTGAAGGTTCTGCTGCTATGTCATAAGTTAACATATCATCATCATCATCATACCCCGAAATCCTGCACTGAAGCAAGGTTTAGGGGGCCTGATAGTACACAACCTTACCTTTACATTGTAGAGAGGCTGTTTCTAGTAGGCCCACATGCATATGTGATATGATAATAGAAATGTAGATTACAAGGAATAAATACATAAAGATTGGTAGTACATTCAAATATCTTTGCAAATATGAGCAGAGATCATATCAGAATTGCAACTTAAATAGCTTCTTTGCTAGTTGCTATAAGAATAAGATAGCAAGCAACATTTGGTAAAAGGGACAGAAAGAAAATCGAGCAATGTCTAAAAAGGAAAAAAGAAAGGGACATTCCAATGATTCCGGTCCTTTAAGAAACACATTTGTACAAAATAGATATGCCAGGTATGTGATCAACTGATCAAAGCGTCTCAGCCATATTTTAGAAGCACAAAGCCATCCAACTTTTTCATTAAAAACTATTTCCAATTTTCCATACATCAATGCTCCATAATTTGAAAAAAAGGCCATCAAATTTTAGCGACAACTCCAGAACCACAAGTTTTAGTAGGACACTTAAACCAGGCCATAAACCACAAGAAGCATATATATGCGAATGGATGACAAGGAAACGGAACATTGTCTAGAAAATGACAGGAGAAGAAAAGACACACAATACAAAAGAAAGGGGAAAACAGGACAAAAGAGGGAGAAATCGTGCATGCATATGGTGACGAAGTGATATTGCGTTAGCTCCACATCCTAAAGGTGGGGAAGAAAAAGGGACTGACAGGCTGGTAAGGGTCCTTGCTTTCGGGCGTGTGCTAAAGTCAAATGCAGGGGTGTTTTGGGTACGTGACTGCAGCATGGGTTTTTGAACTTGGCCCACCCTTTAATTAAAGTGGCTGGTAAACCTAACGGTTAAGAATTCTGCTAACAACGCCAGGACTTCATGTCATTTCGCATAGGCGCAGCCATAGGCATAGGCATAGTTACTCTAAGGAGTATGATTGAGTGGAAGGGACTCATCTATCTTTAATTAAAAGGTTACGGGTTTAATCATTGACTTTAGGTATGAAGTAACCTTAAATTCTTTAAGTTGTTGTCTCATTCTGTGAGATGCCTACAAATTAGTAAGGGGATTAGTCATTGAATTCGTCGGTAGATACTCTGGTCTATACCGAAAAAAAAAGGCATTGGCATAAACAAGTACTTGAAATCACTGAGGAATATGTTGCTGAGAGCATACTAAATTCGTATATGATAATTGAATACAATAAAAGGTTTTAAAACGAAAGAAATAATCAAGAACGAGTGACCGCATCACTATAAACATCTTACACAACTTACTAAATTTCATGGATGGTTGTTAAAAGCAGCTTTGCTCCTAATATCTATCTGTAACATGTACAATAAGTATGTTGGTTTTGAAAAAATGTCTTTCTTTTACGAGGAGCGTTTCAATTCTACTAATCTAATTCAATAAAAATTCTGTTATCTAAAATCTGCTATGTATAATATGCATAACGTTGAAATGCTTCTACTTCCCCCCTAAAGAGTTGTTCTTCTTGTTGGGCAACTTTTGTTCAGCTTTTTGAGCCGCATTTCAAGAGAGTTTCCCAAAAGCTGCGAAGACTCTGATTAGCCTTTACGTGTATGACTTTAGTGGCTTGATCGTCAGCCAAGTGACTCTAAATTTTCTGTCCAGTTTTACTCTGTCTTATGAAATTTCAGTTATTTATTTTGTGAGTTCCACGTGGGTTACATGTGAGACTCACGTAAATAAATGACTGAGATTTATTGGACACAATAAGATACCATAATATTAAACAGAAGATCTGAACTCCAGCCAAATTGATCCCAAAAGTTATTCCAATCAAAGTAGTTGTCATTGGTCGGGAACATATGAGATTATTATAGGAATATTTGCAAACTCCGCGAAAAATATTAATCCAAACAAGTAAATTGGCAGGAGGAACGAGAGATTAAAAATTTCTTAAAAAAAGATTTACTGTGAAGTTGTATAAGCTCTCACGTGCAAGCATTGAAATTGACCCTCTTTGTTTGAAATTTCTATGGTAGAAGCTGTGTTTACGAGGCAGTATAATTGATCAATAATTTGTGATCTTAAATTAAGGAATATCTTAACTAAGTGAAAGCAGAGAAACTATACATATATATATATCCTTTCTTGATGGTCCTGGCCGAGGGGTCAAGTTATATAAAGTTCCATACTTGTGAGTTCTCCTCTGGTGTATTTCTAACTTCTCATATTTCTCATATTTAGTTATTGCGTAAGAGCAAAAAATAAAATTTGATGAACAATGTGTTGGGAGACAAACAACATATAACTCTATAAAAGATCAATCAATATAAATGATAAAAAAGAACTCTTTAAGTTGTTGCAGTAAAACAATACGAGAATAAGAAACTTTAAATATATCAAGATTTACGTGAAAAATCCTCCAACGTAAAGGAAAAAATCATGGGGCAAACCAACAAATAAATCTACTAAACTTAAGAGAGATTTATGGAAAAAAGTTGATCTCTCACCCCTTGAAAATAAGTTGTCTTACTAAATTTCAAGATTGAAACCAAAGTTGATATTATCATCAACAATCACTCAAATCAATCTTTAAAACAATCAAACAAGGATAAGAATATAACACACTTTGTCTTCTCTCTATTTTTCCTTACTTTTGGACATTGTGGATGTACTTCTTATAAAAAACCTACATCTTTTTCTCATTTATATTATGAAATAAAATTTTTTGTAACTTATACGATCAGTTATACGACCATGTAAGTAATTGTATATCTTTCAGTACCACCATAGTTACAAACTTACACGGTTGTAGAGAGTTACATAGTCGTGTATCTTCACACAATAGTGTATAAGACCGTGTATGTCTTTGCCTCCACTCACTTTCTTTACACATTTACAAAGACATACACGGTTGATCTATATGGTCGTATAAGTCAAGACACGGGCGTGCAACACTCTAAAAGGTCATGTATCTCCTCAAAAGAGATTATTCCATCTTGTCTTCAATTATTTGTCATTCACATGAATCATAAAGTCGTCTACAATCATCGAAAGTCTCAAAATAGGATTGGGAACTCAACAATCTCCACCTGCAACCCAAATATGGGGAAGACATGATATTCTCTATCATTTACTTGAGATATATCCCGACAAGATTACAACTTTAGTTGGCATATCAACACCATTCAAATCCGTATAAACCTTCTTCAACATTAATTGTTGGTCTTCTATCACAAATCTCAACCAATGATATTTGAAGTTGTGTGCTTTATACGGGATTTATACATATGTGCTTTGTACGAGATTTATACATAGTATTTTTGTTAAAGTAATTGATGCATAGTAACTTTGCTTAAGTCAATAGCACTTTAACTATCACCAAATACTATATAGTCTTCTTGCTTCACATCCAATTCTTGAGGTAACCATTTTAGCTAGAAAATCTCTTGACAAGCTTCCACTGTAGCTACATACTTCATTTGTACATAAAACCACACACTTAAGTAGCTTGGATTGCCATGAGATGACTCCCCCTACAAACTTGAATAGAAAACCTAAAGTGAATTTTCTTCCATCAAGATCTCCAACCATTTTTGTATCCGTAAAACCTTCTAGAGTTAGCTTACCATCACCAAAGCATAAACTCCACTTCAATGTGCCTGTCAAGTATCTTAGAATCCATTTCACTGCTTCCTGATGAACCTTCCTTGGATTTGACAAGAATCTGCTCACCATCATAATAGAATGAGCAACATCTGACCTTGTGAACATCATTGAATACATCAAAGATCCTACTACAAATGAGCATGGAATAGAGGACATAACATATTTCTCCTTTGTTGTTAAAGGACATGTATGTTTACATAGCTTGAAGTGAGATGTCAGTGGCGTGCTAACTGGCTCAACATACTGTATGTTAAACCATTCTAGCATTAGTTCAATATATTTGTCCTAACAATCACTTTATCCTTCCTATCTCAAGTTATCTATATGCTTAAAATCTACTTTGCAGGTCCCAAATCTTTCATAACAAAAGATTTGGGCAAGCCCTCCGTCAACTTTTGGATTTTACCAATGACTTAACCCACAATCAACATATTATCAATATAAATAAGAAGATTGATGAAGTGTTCACTTGAGAACCTCTTAAAATACATACAAGCATCGACATAAGTTTGTTTGTAACCATGACTAATCATAAAGGAATCAAACTTTCGATATCACTGCATTGGAGCTTGTTTTAAGCTATATAGACATTTCTTCAACTTGTAGACAAGATTTTTCTTGCCTTTATCTTTGAAACCTTCTAACTACTCTATGTATATCTCCTTTTCCAAATCTCCATGCAAGAAGGTTGTTTTAACATCTAGCTATTTGAGTCTAAGATCCAAACAGGAAGTTAGACCCATAATTGTACAAGTTGAGGTCATCTTGACAACTGGTGAAAAGAATTCATCAAAGTTAATACCCTTCTTTTGACTAAATCCTTTCACTACTAGCCTTTCCTAGTGCCTTACCATCTTGTTGTCATTTCTCTTTATCTTGAACGTGCATTTATTCTTCAATCCCTTTTTATCTTTTAGAAGCTTTACAAGCTTGTATGTATTTTTCTTCTTCAAAGAATCCATCTCTTCTTTCATAGCTACAAGCTAGAAAATTTTTTTTCTTCACAAGATGTAACCACCTGTAATAAGTAATAAGTATTCAAAACTTGGATACCTTATAGAAGGCCTTTTCTCCTTTGTCAACCTTCAAACCTGTGTTTCATTAGCTTTTGGATCCAATTGCTCCCCTTGCTCATTATCCTTAATGGATTCATATACGACATTATCTAGATGTGGTTCATTGATAGATGTATATTATAGTATGTTTTCTAGAGGTTTAAGTGTGTTTTTAAATGCTTTCTTAGATGATAATCATGTGTTTAGGACTTATAATTGTGTTTATGTTAATGTTTGTATGTGTTTTAAGTGTTTGATTATTTTAGATCAAGAATATGATCTTAATTTTATGTTTCAAGAGTTGTTTAATGTGTTTGCTAGGGAGTGGAAATAGGACAACTGAAGAAAAGATTAAGAACTTGAAGAATGGAAGAATTGTGCATGATGAGGTAGCTACATGGATGCACTCTTTGTCATAATCGTGACTCCATGCATAAACATGACAGAGAGCATGGATAAGGCAAAGTTTATGATCGTGACAAAGTGTTTTCTAGCACTAGAAAATTTTATTATCTTAAATTTTTAAGGTTATTTTTTGAACCAAATTAATTATGAAATAAAAAAAAAACCCCAGAAGCCCCAAGAAGTATGTAAAGAAAAGAAAAGAACCAAAAGAAAGCAACACAATATAATTAAAGAGATTAAAGAGGAGACATTAAGAGCAATTCTAGACTTCCAAATTAAGACACCAGCTATTTTCTTTCTTTTCTCTTCTTATATTTCTTTGTTTTTATGTTAATTTAGATTATTACGATGTTGAACACGATTATGAATTTCTAAATCCATATTAGGGATTATTCTTAAACTGTTTTGTTAACCTTTATTCTTGTTTAATTTAATATATATCAATATTTTGTGATATTTTTTATGTTTATCCTTAGTAATAAAT
Organism: Erythroxylum oxycarpum; assembly: GCA_025629785.1. Taxonomy (NCBI): domain Eukaryota; kingdom Viridiplantae; phylum Streptophyta; class Magnoliopsida; order Malpighiales; family Erythroxylaceae; genus Erythroxylum; species Erythroxylum oxycarpum. Next base: position 23,924,320 of record JAOTAZ010000008.1, on the reverse strand, counting down.
CGAGAGATTATATCAAGTTATTTATGTTCAGGCGTGCAATGAGAGTTAGCAACTTAATAGACCTGCAAATATCACAGTAATAAATAATTGAAGAGACATCTTACTTATGAATTAATTGTCCTTAGGATTGCTTCAAATCTAATGGGATAGTTAAAAGTAGTTTTGTGAATCGAGAGATTGTAATTATATTAATATCAATTTCAATAGGTATTATTTGATTAGAACTCGAGATTAGGTAATCAAAACCTTAAGATATCTAAGGTTAAGCATAATTGAATCAATAAGAGAAAGGAAAAAAAAAACAACGATATAATAATTCGTAAGTTTCCATCACTAATTAACTTTATTCTTATTACTAGTTTCAAGTATTCAATTGTTTATTTTTATTAGTTTTTTCAATTTCATTTAATTCATTTCATTCAATCTTTGATTACCTTAGACAAAGTGCATTCGAGTTGTTAGGTGACTAATTAATCCCCATGGGAACAATACCTTTTATACTACGAGTTATAATCAATATACTTGCAATATGAAAGTTTTGATATCAAATTGTCATCATTCATGTAGCTCATCATTATCAAATTGTATTTGATCACCGCCAATGTGTGTTTAGTCACACATTTGATCTTCTTCACGTGTAGACTGCTTAATAGTCGAAGGAATTGGTGAAGATCTATCTATGTCATTTGATGAGCTACAGTGTGATGAATTATCTCTACTTAGGAGATCAAAACCTCTCTCATACTCTTGAAAGACCACATCCCTACTCTTCTTGACCACCTTTTCTTTCTCTAATTCATAAAGCTTGAAGCCAAACTGATCACCACCATATCCAACAAAGATGCATGGTATCGACTTTGAGTTGATAAGTGTGAATTGCATCATGTTTTAGGTCTTATTTTGATATGTATTTAATTGTTAATTCAATCGTTTAATATGTGTTTAGGTTAGAATTGTGTTAGTTTGTTAATTATTTATGTTTTAAGTGTTCTATGGGTTAGTACAAGTCTTTGAGCTTAATTATTATGTTTTTGAGGTACCTTAATGTGTTTGTTAATGTTGCAGGGTCAACATCGAAGAACGGAGAATTTTCGGAGACATTCAAGCCGAAATAAATAGCCCACGATCGAGTTATACCACGATCGTGGTAGAAGCCCAGGACTTGGCCTATGATTGTGACCTGGTTGCTACAATAGTGATAGAAGGCTTCGATGTGGCCCACGATTGTGGCCTACAGGGCGGTTGCGTTAGTTTGTTAATTATTTATGTTTTAAGTGTTCTATAGGTTAGTACACGTCTTTGAGCTTAAGTATTATGTTTTTGAGGTACCTTGATGTATTTGTTAATGTTTCAGGGTCAACATCAGAGAACGGAGAAGTTTCGAAGACATTCGAGCCGAAACAAATAACCCACGATTGAAAGCATTAGAGTTATGCCACAATCGCGATAGAAGCCTAGGACATGGTCTATGATCGTGACCTGGTTGTCACGATCATGACAGAAGGCTCGAATGTGGCCCACGTTTATAGCCTACAAGGCGGGCCATGGTCGTGGCCTACGTCAGGCAGACGCGTAGATGCTCAAATTTGTCAAGTTTCAAGGGATTTTTTTTGACCTTTTGGACATTGGAAAAACCTTAGGACTATTCAGAACACAAAATATATTTAAATAATAAGACAAAGAGACAGAGGAAGCTTTTGCATTAGCCACTTTTAGAGAAACCCTAGAGAGGATTATCGAGAGAAAGAGATAGGAAAACCTTCTAATGCTTCTTGTCTTATCACAATAGTGGCATGTCTTCACGTCTTTGTCACCTCTAGACTTTGAAAGGATTTTATAATTGCCTCGACCTTTGGGATCCCTACTCTTGTTCCTTCTACTTTCTATCATAAAATTCTTCACAACATCAACTCCAATCTTCTTTCTTTTGATTTTTTCATTAAATATATTCTCTTTGATTACATCCAAAGAGAACATAACTTTAGAAGCTGAGTTGTTGATCATCACCACTAGTGTTTCATGACTATCTAGTAACTAACTCAACAAGAACAAAGATTAAAGCTGATCATCAAGAATGATCTTCATTATAGTAAACTTGATGATTATGTCCTAAAAATCACTTCGATGCTTTGACATTGATTTCCTAAGTTTCAACTTCAAGTTCACAAGCCCTTTAATTAGAGTGACGTTGTTATAAGAAGTCTTCCTTTCATATAGACCTTTTAGCTTATTCTATAGCTCAAACGGATTAGTTTCTTAAGACATATGGTTGAATATGCTGATATTAATCCATTATTTTATAATGCCTAAAGTATTCCACTTCATCTTTTTTCATGTCCAATATCTTTTCAGGATTTGAAGGAAAATCATCCTTCACACCTTTGTTCATATCAATAAGATCAAATAGATTATTGCATTACAGAAAGTCCTCCACTATGGGCCTTTATATCGATTAATTTGATGATGTTAACTTGATAATGAAGTTGTTTCCACCTTTCGTAAGATGGCTCTGCGAGGAAAACCCTCTAATGTAAGGGGAAAAATATGGAAAAATAGACAAATAAATCATCTAAACTTAATGAGGATTTATAGAAAAAAAAAGTTGATCTCTCACCTCCTAACAATAAATTGTCTCACGAAGTTTTAGGATTGAAACAAAGTTGATGTTACAATCAGCAATCACTCAAACTAATCCCCAAAACAATTAAACAAGGTGAGAATATAATAGTCTTTACTCTTTCTTTATATTTCCTCACTTCTGTACGTTGTGGCCACATCTCTTGCAAAAACCTACATCATTTTCTATTTTGTATCACGAAATACATTTTTCTATAACTTAGATGTCCACTTACACTATGTATCTTCCAGCATGTCTCAATCGCAAACATACATTATTATGGAGAGTTACACGATCTTTAGATAAGGTGGTGTATCTTTAAATAAGGTGGTGATACGCGTGTATATATAAAACTGTGTATGTTTTCATACTTTCTTCAAATATTTACAGAGACTTATACAGTTGATCTACACAGTCGTGTAAGTTAAGATATAGGCATGTAGCAATTTACACGGCCATGTATCTCCCCAAAAGAGATTCTTCTATCTTATCTTCACTTATTCTTCATTCCCACAAACCATAATGTTGTTTAGGATTACCTAAAGTCTCAAAATAAGATTGGACACTCAACACAATGTTCATTACCTTGGTAGGTTTTTGTGATGTCGACAGAAATTGTTGCATAATTGCACCAACTTCCTTGCAGTTGGCACCCATTTAGTAGCAATAAAGGTCTCACCCCTGTTGAATAAGCATCTAGAATACCCTTGGCTAATTTACAAGGAGTCAACGTCAATGGCTCTGTCAGGTGTTTGCTTGACAGACAAAGGCAGCTAATCTGAACCAATCCTTGGAAAGTATTACCGTGCGGCTAAGAAATCAAGGCCATGTACATTTGACTTTTTAGGCAATCTATTGAAAAGTAGAAGTGGGGATCAGTATGTAAACGAAAATGGAAATATTGTCTCCTATCTTATGTGGCATATCTTGGTAGAGATCTTTTCCTTTGTATTAATTTTTAATAATATCCGTATATAGGTTATGTATTTCCAAGAGAAAAGGAATAATAAAATACAAGAATGCTAGGAGCAGAAACTTTTTCACATCTACACTTTGGTAACTAAGGGGAAGTTTGGTCAACGGAAGGCAGTATTTTGAAACCTAAATTGGTCATCGAATCGGAGATTTTACTGATCACCTATTTAACCGATTTAACCGGTTCAACTACCAGTTAAACCGGTGTGACGTCATAATTATGCAATCATTATATTTAATTATATATAATATTAATAATATTTAAAAATACAAAAAATTAAAAAAATTAAAATTTATTGAACCGGACCGATCCGACCGGTCAATTAACCAGTTTTAACCGGTTCTCACTAGTTCAATTGAGAACCGATTTTTAGGGGTGGATCGGACCGGATTGCCTACCGGTCATCGGTTGGTCCAGTCCGGTTTTTAAAACCATGACAAAAGGTAATGGGAATAGAAATGACAATGAATATAGGGAGGAATGATAATTGATATAATCATTATAATTATGATGGGTGGTTAAGATGAAGGAATGATTACCATTGTCATTGACAGTGGTTAGTTTATAAAAATTATTGTAA
>JAOTAZ010000008.1:23907825-23920047 GCA_025629785.1 Erythroxylum oxycarpum | reverse complement strand
AATGCATGTATAATTATTTTCATGTGCAAAAATGTCACTATTCCCATGTATGTGTATGCGACAATATACATAAGTATGCAAATGCATTTCTAGCCTTTCAATGATTAATCCAATTTACTATTCTACCCTTCTCGCTAAGAACGGGATGTTACATACCCCCTATTAGACAAAAAATTTAAGTCGAAAACACAACCATTAATGGCATAAGACATTTATAAAATCATTATTCTCCATAATGCACATATATTTTCATTTTAAATTTCATACATCAAATTCCATTGAAATCAAATTTCATATAGCAAAGTACAGAAATTAGAATATAAGTGTATAGTTTTGATACTTACAAGTTGAAGTGCATGCTTTTGGTGGGTCAAAGATCCTCCAGCATTTACGGGTAGACTCTCTCTGTTTGTTTCTCCACGTCTATTAGCAAAATTACGCTCTGAAATAGATATTGGCTTGAGTGATGCCTAATACTAGTACCAACAACTCCATATTTCTTTAGATATATATGGTGGTCGTACATCATTCTTGAGTATCGAAGTAAGAAAGTCTCTACAACATGTATGAGCTCGCCTCTCCCATACATTATAAATTACGAGATTAAATTTTAGATCCCAAAAAAATTCTTTATGAATTAAAGAAAACACACTATAAGTACTTATAAACGACATTATTTATGTAATTAATGTATAAAATTAAATTAAATAAAAAATATTAAAGAATATATTTTGTGTATCTCAAATCCTGATAATAAAAATCCTTTGTCGGCTGAGAGACATTCTTCCATATATGACCCTTAAGATCTATCCTCTCCTTGAACTTAGATGAGATATTTCTTGAGCACATTTCAAAAGGAACCAACCTAATATATAAGTTATTTTAGATTATTTTGAAATTAAAACCTATAACTTCAGTATAAACCTATGGTGTTATGATGTATTACAAAATTTTTAAAATTTTACTTACAAATTGTTGACAATTATGATGTACATTCTTCTATAAATTCCCTGAGCTCTAAGCTGCAGGTCGCATCCTTCATCTCCAAGGTTTACCCTTTATATCTTTGTAAGTATAGGAGTCATAGATGGTGTAAGGCTGGTGGATGGCGTAACAGGGTTGCTAGATGGTATAACAGCAGGTACAAAAGGTGATGCCTTATCTGGATGTGCAGAAGCGTCTGCAGAATGTGAAGCTTCACTTAGAAATGCATTGGCTTCTCCAAATTATTGTAACCAAAACTTTAGCCGCATCATATCATGTTTTCTCTTTGGTGGTATATTTTAAACATGAAATTCACATTTTATTGAATTTTTTGGTAATAGAACAATATAAATTCAATTAATAACAATATATTATTGATGCCATAATAGATTTATTCTTATACTATTCTATTACAAAACCAAATTAATCACTATCATCACTTAATTGTAAATCCAAATCCAAATCTAAATCGTCATCATCTTCTTTTTCTGGAGAATTAGAATCAAACTCAGGCTCTTCTTCAGATCTCTCGCCCTCCTCATCCTCTTTAGATGAAATTTTAACATATTCATTATTTGATCATTTAAAGGTTCATTCTCATCATATGTTACAAATGCATTTATTTTATAAACATAGCATTTATTTTATAAACATCTTCCTAAAATGCTTCACTTTAATTCCCTTATTTTCTCCTTTTCTATGTAATTCAGAAACACCTCTAAGTTTTACTTTGCATACGACCAACCAATTTGAGTCATCTCATCATAAGCTTGGAAAAGGGACATAATACACCTGGATCGCTTGCATCGCCAACACGAAAGGTTTAAATTATCTCAACTTCTTCTCAGGTTGATTTCAACTAGATTGTATTGGTTGTGCACTTTTGTTCCAACATTAGGAGTTGGATCAAACCATTCACACCTAAATATCAAACTCCATTTTATTGGCAATGTAGGGTACTCAATTTCAAGTATCTCAATAATTTTACCATAGTAATCTATTAATTTTCATTGTATGGAATCCTCACTATTTACTGTTGTTGTGCTATGACCATGCTATTCTGTATGAAATTTGTATTCATTAACAAAATACACAGGATACAATTTAACAGTTTGCAAAATTCATTTCGCAAGATCACATTATTAGATTATTTGATAGCCTATATGACTTATAGATTTGAGTCCCATAAAAAACACCCAAGATAATGGTTATTGGGTATTAAATAATGGATCTCAAATGGGTCAACAACCCTTTCCCTCTCTCTTTTAATTACCAAACGATATATTGGTTAGTGGTGCAATATAAGTTTACAAAACTTATTGAATAGTTATATTCTGAACCATTGAAGAAACACATTAAAGAAATAAGAAGAGAGGAAATCAACATCTTACGAAAAACAATCAAGGATATAGGTATGTCTAAATAAATCGATCTATAAATGTCTTACAATTGGTATCAGAGCCACGGTGTTGCATGTTTTCTACCGTGTATCAATTTCGGTATGATTGTGTTACTGTTTGTTTTGTATGAATGGAGTGCTGCATGATTACGTATTTTTTCATAGCATTGTTTTCTTCGTATATGAAACAGACACAAGAACACAGAAATGCAATGAACATTCAGTATTGATATGCATGGGTGTTGTATTATTGTTATCTACCGTCCAATATGATTGTTTGTTGTATTTGTGATGATATAGAAACACAAAAAATGATTTCTTCTTGTTATTTTCAGATATTAAATGAACTTCATGTGTAATGCTTTATTAACATATTAAACAAAATATAGATGATGGATATGGATGGATTGTTTAAAAGTTCCAGAAATGAATATAAACTTTCAGTTTTGATATGTATGTGTTGACTAACCTTCGTTTTTGATATAACAACGGATAAGAGAACATAAAAATGAACATAATGTTTGTAACAACCTAGACTACCTGCCCACAGATATTGTTCACTTTATGTTGCCCCTAGGGCCAAGACCCTCACAGTTTTACTCTTTTCCCATTAGGGAAAGCGCGTCTGATGGGGAGAGGTATCCATACGCGTCTAAGGGGGAGAGGTATCCATACCCTTATAAGGCGTTCTTCGTTCTCCTCTCTAACTGATGTGGGATCTCACAATCCACCCCTTTAGGGTCTAACATCTTACGTTAGCACAACGATTCAGGAACCGGGTTTGATACCATTTGTAACAGCCCAAACGATCCACCCACAGATATTATCTGATTTGGGCTCTAAACCACTCACGATTTTGCTCTTCCCACCCTTGGGAAGACTCGTCTTATAGGGAAGAGGTATCTATACCCTTATAAGGCATACTTCGTTCTCCTATCCAACCGATGTGGAATCTCACACTCTCCACCCCCTTAGGGTCCAACCTCGCTGGCACAATGGTTCTGGTACCTGCTCTAATACCATTTTTTGTTGGAGTTATGTAAATATAGTGCCTTGGAAAGCAATTATATTTACATGTAACTTAATCTTCTTCAGTTACAATTTTGTAATGAAAATATTTATTATTAATAAAATAAAAGAGTTTGGTTTTAATGAGAATTTTATATCTAGTCATAACATACTGAGATTCTTTTGTAAATAATATACATATACATAGAGATGTATGGTAAACATGTATCTAAGATAATAGATTCACAGTTGAATAATCAAGTTGGTCGTTTGATTATGCTTTAAATTGTAGTGTTGCAATTTATCTCCATGTAAGTAAAGGAGTTTATTTCAAAAGAATGATGACTTTCATATCATGATAGTAATCGACTATCGATAATGGCACTGTTAATGAATATGGAATTAATTATGTTTTCAAGAATAAAGTAGGCCATTACTTTAGTCTTTAAACATACATTTTAGCATTTGTTTATTATAGATCACAATCTTGATGAGTGGTGAACTCATATATGTTTCATTATAATTTTTGATATGATCGGAATGGATTTTTACAGAGTATTAATCCACTGTCTGCATATTGGAATTATTAATTGAAACATGTATTAGGGAACATTCATTCAAATAAAGAGTTTATATTGATATCATCACTTCTAGATGTTTTTAAAGAGATTGGTGATTAAATTGGTGCCAGTAGTTTGATGGACTAGCTACCCATCATATCTTAACACCAAGATGAGATCATGTGTGACAATCACCATATAGAGTAAAACGGGAGATCTAGTAGGAAAAACCAACATAAGGGCAAAACGGTAATTTTACTCTTTGTTGTGCGGATGGCTATAATAAGGCTCATACAATTGGACATGAAAATATGTGTTCTCATAATATTTAGTAATTCAAGAGTTCAACTAATTGTATTTAGTGGAATGACCTTTAGTTAATAGGCTAGAATTAATTATAATGAGATTAAATTAATTCTGGGCTTATTGGAGCTTTAATTACCTAAGTCCAATAAGATTCTCCATTTGGCTTGAAGGAAGGTTATCAAGCAAAGTAAGAAATATAAATAGATGTTTTAAAACCCATAATTAAATGTTAGGCTTGCACTAATTAATGGTTAATTATAAGCCCAAATGAACATTTAGAAATGAGCTAGACATTGGTTTAATTTGATTAATTAAATTAAAACAAAATTTTCAAGAAAGTAAAGTGAAATTTTGTTTTTCATTAGGGTTGGATGTGTAGCTGCAAATTGGCATTGAATTGCTAAATAAAGATGGTATTTATCATGCTATATCATCGTTAAATGATGTAATGATGTTACCATTAAATGGTTTAATGGTTATCTTTTAATGATAGCATGTAACCTATTAGCATTCATTGAATTAAAGAAGAAAGAAGTACATTAGATGGACCATCTTCCTTCTTTCATAATCAAAAACGAAATTGATAGATCTCATTAGGTTAATATACTTTTCATATAGTCATCTTAAAGACAAATGAGAAGAGTCTCATTTAATGGCTTCTTTATGATTGATTAAATGAAGAAGTGATGCATTGGATAGAAAACTCTTCTTTCCTTTGATGTTAACCGAAATGGTGAGGGGGTAAGAAGGGGTTCTTACATTTTTATCACTCTCTCTCCTATCTTGCATGAAATTTTCGAATATTGCATGAGAGTGTCTCATTATTTGTCTTCTGTCTTCTAAGAAAATTCTCCTCCAAAGTTTTCTTCTCTTTTCCTACCAAAGGATCTTTGTTAACCAAGTTGTTCAAGAAGAACAAGTGGTAGATCGGATTGATCGAGGATACAATATCGAGAAGAGGAAACAATAACAAGAAGAAGAGGATACATCACTTAGGAGAGGATATATTGTCAAGGATAGGATAGCGCAGCGAGGAGTTAAAGCTATGGCGAAGAAGTCGATAATATTATCTTCATCTTTTTCTTTTGATAATTATTTTCCATATACCATATCATGTATGGTGGCATGTTAATTTGGTTATCTTGCTTCCGCCTTGTTATGATTTCTAAAAAAGTTTTGAAATCTTCTGTTTAACCAAATCTTACATGTTTTTTTTCCTGATCCAACAGTAACTAGGCATGAAAGGAATTGAAATACATTTGAATTCATCCATTCTAAGCAAAGAAACAATTTGGAACACAAACGATTGAATGATTTTTGTTAGGTCGGCCATGCTAGGCCTAGGCCCAGGTCCACGCGTCCACGACCCTTTCGCAGGTAATAACCTCCCATGCATATGTAAAGACCTACGTAAAGACCTAAACCTAGCATCGATTCCTTATATAAGGTACTACTTTGCCATGATACAGGTATGACATTAGAACCCTGTTGTTTTCTATTCATAGCTACCAAAACCCTCACCAAAAGCCTAACTTGAGCATCGGAGGGGCTTGCCGGCAAACAACCCCCAGCGTGCCTTTCATTATTTTGCAGGTATTCTCTAGTTGAAGCCATTCAGACCATGGATCCAAATAACGGTGTCCAGCCTCAACAGATTCAGGCAGAACCAGTTGGCGTCTACCGTGGGGCCCGACGTCAAGGCACCACGTCCAGAATCACTCAAATTAGTTAGGCGGTAGCAGCTAATCCTGATGTAGCCGCCGTCGCGACATTTGCATTGCAACGAATAAGCTTGCGATTACCCGCTGCCCTTCCGTTGACGCAACCTCAACCCGTCATCCAAAACCCTAGCACAGATGAGTTACCGTCGAATAACCACACACAATCTTCACACCCGAATGAGCAACCACAACCTCAAAACCGAGACAAAGAAGAGCAGAGTGTAGCCCTGGAGGACAACGCCGAAACCACTTTGCACCCTGTACCACAACAAATCTCCCTTACCCAAAAACAAATAGAAGAAGCAGCCGATCTATTGATTCGCCGAATCTTACAATCTCAACCGGAACTACAGCAAACCCCCGCTCGGCAGATTGGTGTGACGACCGATCGGCATTCTACTGAAGCCCTGGGAAAAATCGTGGACGATCGAATTAACATGGCCATGAACTCCCGTCCGGATCAACCATGAACACGATATAGCTCTCCTTTTATCTCAGAGATACTAGATAGCCTCCCAGCGGTCGGCACTAAGATACCGACGCTTGAAAAATATACTGGAAAGACCGATCCCCTCAACTATCTGCAGCACTTCCAATCGATGATGAACCTGCATTGTGTCCCTGACGCCATTCAATGTAAGGCCTTCTATACAGCCTTTTAGGAAGGAGCCCGAAGATGGTTCAACAACTTACCCCCGCGTTGCATAACCAGTTTTGAGGGTTTTAAGCTGCTATTCGTCAACCAGTTTGCTACCGGTAAACGGCCTCAGAAGACTGCCTTGGAAGTGATGCAGTTGACCCAAGGAAGGAATGAAAGTTTGCAAGAGTTCATCACTCGGTTCAATAATGAAGCCGTTGAAGTCCCTTATCTCACCTGCTCATCTATATTGGCCGCCCTTATGAGCAACACGAGGGATGAGAAGTTCAAGAAATCATTGGCCCTCGATCAACCCAGATCTATCCAGGAGATAAGAAATCGAGTGGATAAATACATCCAGTTGGAAGAAGTGTTGAAAAACACAAAACGTATAGCAGGCGACCGCGAGCTGAGCGGCGGAATCGATGATTCACATAAACGGCAGAAGGATCAGTCTAGCTGGAGAAAACCGATCGACCAACAAGACCTACGACGCGAGTCCTTCACCCCACTCAACAAGCGGTATGCGGAAGTATTAGAGGTTATGAGAGCCAACGAAGAAACTGAGAGGGTGGACCCCGTAGAATAAACGCAGCAGATCATATGGGTTGAAGAAGACCGATCCAAATTTATAAAGAAAGGCCGTGGAAACATCCTGGAAAGATTGGTCAAACACGAGAAGGGCCCTATCAAGCCATGGCCCTTACATCCCGCGCAGCACGAACGACAAGACTCTACCGAGGCAGTGGAGTTCTCAAAACTTGAAGACGTTTTACCAACAGATATGCTTTACTTTATTTATTTCTTTGTTTTGTATTTTACTATTGCTTATGCATTCGTACATGTAGCCAGTGGGTAGCCCTTTTCCTGGCCTTGACAGTCAGGTTTTTTAACAGCCCACGCCCCTATCATCATCAATAAAGGATTTCAAATTTCTCAGCTCAAAAGTCTCATCAAGATGGGCTACAGGGAGAACATTCTACCGACAGTTTGTCGTCACCATAATTCAGCCAGGTTGCCAAGACAAGATCCTTGGAACCCTCGACCTCATCATCGATCGAACTCACCACGATTTGGCCAGGTTACCAAGATAAGATCCTTGGAACCCTCGGCCTCATCATCGGTCGAGCTTAACATTGTTCGGCCAGGTTGCCAAGACAAGATCCTAGGAACCCTCGGCCTCATCATCGGTCGACCTCAACATCGTTCGGCCAAGTTGCCAAGACAAGATCCTAGGAACCCTCGGCCTCATCATCGGTCGACCTCAACATCGTTCGACCAGGTTGCCAAGACAAGATCCTTGGAACCCTCGGCCTCATCATCGGTCGACCTCAACATCGTTTGGCCAGGTTCCCAAGTCAAAATCCTTGTAACCCTTGGCCTCATCATCTGTCGACCTCACCATCGTTCGGCTAGGTTGCCAAGACAAGATCCTTGGAACCCTCGGCCTCATCATCGGTCAACCTCAACATCTTTCGGCCAGGTTGCCAAGACAAGATCCTTGGAACCCTCGGCCTCATCATCGGTCGACCTTAACATCGTTCGATCAGGTTGCCAAGATAAGATCCTTGGAACCCTCGGCCTCATCATCGGTCGACCTCACCATCGTTCAGCAGGTTGCCAAGAAAAGATCCTTAGAACCCTCAGCCTCATCATCGGTCGACCTCACCATCGTTCGACAGGTTGCCAAGACAAGATCCTTGGAACCCTCGGCCTCATCATCGGTCGACCTTAACATCGTTAGGCTAGGTTCCCAAGACAAGATCCTTGGAACCCTCGGCCTCGTCATCGGTCGAACTCACCATCGTTCGGCCAGGTTGCCAAGACAAGATCCTTGGAACCCTCGGCCTCATCATCGGTCGACCTCACCATCGTTCGGCAGGTTGCCAAGACAAGATCCTTGGAACCCCCAGCCTCATCATCGGTTGACCTCAACATCGTTCGGCTAGATTGCCAAGACAAGATCCTTGAAACCCTCGGCCTCACCATCGTTCGACAGGTTGCCAAGACAAGATCCTTGGAACCCTCAGCCTCATCAACGGTCGACCTCAACATCATTCGGTTAGGTTGCCAAAACAAGATCCTTGGAACCCTCGGCCTCATCATCGGTCGACCTCACCATCATTCAGCAGGTTGCCAAGACAAGATCCTTGGAATCCTCGGCCTCATCATCGGTCGACCTCAATATTGTTCGGCTAGGTTGCCAAGACAAAATCCTTGGAATCCTCGACCTCATCATCGGTCGACCTCAATGTCGTTTGACCAGGTTGCCAAGATGGGATCTTAGAGCTAGGCGATGCCAAGAAACCAATCTTGGATCGCTCCGTCTCACCATCGTTCGGCCAGGTTCTTACGCATTAATCAACCATGATTCTTTCAAATCTCATGACCGAATGACGTGTATCGTATTCGAAAAGATAACCCTTCATACGAAACTGATGATAGTCTAAGCTTCATTCATAGAATTAAGGAGACAACGAAGGACTTTCAAAAGAAGCTCTTGTCCCAACTTTGCTGCAGAATTGGCATTAAGAACTTCTCTCTTCATGTCCTCACTATTGAGCCGCAATGCTTGGCACTCTTCTTCCAGCTCATCCCTTGACACAATCCTTCTGAGCTTCTCCTCCTCCATCGAAGCAAGTTGAGCTCCCAAAATGTTCTTCCCCTGGTCAGTTATAAAAGCTGTCTTCTCTTCATCTTCGAGACTCATTTGAATATGATGATAACCCGAGAAAGCATCCAAGAAGCTGAGAAGTTTATGCCGTGATGTGGAGTCTACCAGCTGATCGATTTTAGGCAAGGGGAAGCTGTCCTTTGGGCATGCTTTGTTTAAGTCGGTGAAGTCAATGCACATTCTCCACTTTCCATTTTTCTTCTTCACAAGTACAACATTTGTCGCTTCGCAGCTGTCAGGTGACGTGAACCGTCAGTAATGATTACACCCGGCATTTTGTTTTAGGCCTCAACGATCTATCGATCGGCCCCGCCATTACACTCGCCCGATCGACCCCATCGTTACACCCGATTGACTTACCATATCGCCATAGCTGATCGATCGGTTCTGACATTACTCTCGATCGGTTCGCCGTGTCATTACATCTGATCGGTCGATCACGTCGCGATTATCGATCGATCGGGCCTAACACGAGCTGCCTTGAAGATACGCTATATAATCCTTATGTACTCCCTCAACCCTTCTCTTGGGTCAGACTTGAGGAGTAGGGGGCTTATGGTTAGGTCGGCTATGCTAGGTCCAGGCCCAGTTTCACGCATCCACGGCCCATTCGCAGGTAATAATCTCCCATACATACTTAAAGATCTACGTAAAGACCTAAACCTAGCATCTATTCCTTATATAAGGTACTACTTTGTCATGATACAGGTACGACACTAGAATCCTGTTGTTTCTTATTCATAGCTACCAAAACCCTCACCAAAAGCCTAACTTGAGCGTCGGAGGGGCTTGCCGACAAACAACCTCCGGCGTGCCTTTCATTGTTTTGTAGGTATTCTCTAGTTGAAGCCATTCAAACCATGGATCCAAATAATGGTGTCCAGCCTCAACAGATTTAGGCTAAACCAGATTTTAATCTTTGTTTGATGCATCTTAAAGTTTCGATAAAGATATGTTATTATCATTATTATTTTGAATATAATTTCTTGAAAGTTATTAATAATTTTATTTTATTTTTATTATGAATCATAATAGATAAATTAGTTCTACAAATCTATTTGACCTTGATCATGTTGTTTTTTTAGCGAATCAAGTTTTTTAGGGACCAAGTTTGATAGATGAAAGTGACTTGAAACACAATCTTGGATAGAAAGGTATTGACATGTCATTTGGAGCAATAAATTTGAATGATGTTAATGATAAGACTCCTCTCAACAATAAGGATTTTGCACTAAATGAAAAATGAGATCATTGTGATTTGAGCGGATATTCTATTGAGTAAAGTTTTTCATTTTTTCCTTTTCTTTTATTTCACTTGTATTTGATATATATGTTAAATTCTATATACGTAATATAAGTATAAAACTTTTAACTGTAAATGTTTTTGTTTTAGGTGCTACTTATACTTTGATATGGACCTATATTATTCTTAAGATATAATGTTTCTATGTAATTATTCTTTACTATTTTATGTAAATTGTAACATTTTAACAACTTTTGTACTATTATTAGTTTTTATATCTATATGATAATTTAATGATCTTTTTCTTATAATAATCGTTGTTATTATTTATATGTGAAGTATATGGAAAGTAATATTAATAAAAAATAAATAGTTGTTATTTTAAATTTATATTATTATATTTTTTTAGACAAGTTTGACATAAAATTAAAAATTATATAGTATTTTTGTAAGTTTATAAATTTAGGGATTATTTTATAATTTTAAAAAATTATTCGAAATGATATTCAATATTAATCGTTGTCGGTGCCATATTATATTATAACCAACAATCTAGTATTGAGTTTGGTTTGGCGTGATATTTATCAATATTTTAAAAAATAGGACCGAAATTAAACAGATAAGTTTAGTTGTTTATTGTTTATAGATGTAATTAATATTAAATTATTATAAAACTAATATACGGTAAAGATTGAATTAAAATAAAGAATTTAAAAATAGATTAAAAAAAGCATCTTTGCAAGAAGTTAAAGTTTAGTTAAATAACCAAATTGTTAAATAAAAATAAACTGGTTTATTCTTATTTATAAAACTAATTAGTTACGAATATGATTAATTAATAAGTAATTGATTTTTAAAAATATAAACTATTAAAAAAATTAATTATTAAAAAAAATTATGATCGAAATGCCTAATTTTAAATCATTAGTGACATTGATTTAGGCTTATCAGCCTGACATAGGGTATTTTCAATTTCAAGTACAAACCAACTAGTATGCGTCCCGAAACAAACCCCGCGGCCACGATCGTCTTCGACAAAAATGCTGCGACGGACCATAGCAGCTCACCTAAAACTACGATTATCGATCCGTACAACCGTCCCCTCGCATCCAAACCCTCGCTTGCTTAAACCGCATATGTCTCCCTCCAAAACCCTTAGAGTCTATTTCCGTTGCCCGCCGTCGTCTCCCATACCAATACTAAACTCACTTCTAGAAGCTTCTGGGCCTCTTCTTCTCCATCACACTGTTTCTTCTTCCAGAGCCTTGTCCTCCCAGTGCCCCACGGCCATTGACTATCGGTGCATCCCTTTCAACATTTTCTTATTATTTTTATGAGAAAATTTATTTTCATTTTGGTAATTGAAACGCTAATTACGATTTATAATATGCATGCAGCTCAGTTTTGCAGGAGAGTGAATTTCACAAATTAGCTGATTCCACTATCCACGTCCTTCAAGAAAAACTCGAGGTTAGTCATATATTCCAGGAATTACTGTTTATAACGGTCCTATTGTTGTGGTTTTATGTTTTATTTTTACTGGACAGGAATATGGTGACAGTGTTCAAATTGAGGGGTATGATGTAGAGTACGGGGTGAGATTTGTTAATTGATTTTTTTTTTTTTACGTTTAACAAATTGTTCTTCTGCAAGCAATGTTGTGTTCTATTGGATTTGTAGAATGAGGTCT
>JAOTAZ010000008.1:23894972-23907725 GCA_025629785.1 Erythroxylum oxycarpum | reverse complement strand
ATAGATGCTTGTATCAGTTTCCTTTTTGGTTTTGTTTAGGGGACTGATAGACTTGTCTATTCTGCTATTGGATGACTATATCAGATTGGTATTATGATAGTTGAAATTTATTGGTTTCTGATATTTCGTTATGTTGTGGTCTTAAATTATTGCAATGCCATGAGGATTATTAGTAGAAATGTTCTAGTGGTGCACCATTATCGTGGGATACTCGTCGGAGCGACCTTCGGGTTTTTCGTTGTGTACCCTACGGTGAGGGGGCGCTACAAATTCTCTGAAGATGTTACAACACCAGATATTCCTATTTCTACTGAGGTCAAGTCTAGAAGGAGCAAACAACCTAGGAATAAACCTATTTGGATATCTAGTTTTGTTTATAATGTTCTTATGGCTGCTCCTGTCTATAATACAATTTCTTCTTCTTCTTCTTCTGTGCTTACAATTCCAGCTTATCCCTTTGTCACACACTCTTATTTTAGTCATACTCATGTGACGTTTTTAGCCAATCTTCAGCATGTTGTAGAACCAAAATTTTATCATGAAGCAAAGAATGATTCTAATTGGGTGACAACTATAAAGACAAAACTTGATGCTTTAGAAAAAAATCATATGTGGGAGTTGATTGCCCTTCCTCCAAGAAAGAAACCTATTGGCTCTAAATGGGTTTATAAACTGAAGTTAAAGCCTAATGGTAGTATAGACAAGTACAAGGCAAGATTAATGGCAAAGGGATTTAATCAAGTGGAGGGTGAAGGTTATGTTGAGATTTTCTCTCCTGTGGCTAAAGCAGTAATAGTTAGATTACTTCTTGCTCTTGCTGCATTTTTTTGTTGGCCATTATGTCAATTGGACATAAATAATGCATTCTTGCATGGTTATATTAATGAACAGCTATTTATGATTCCTCCTGTTGGATATGACAAGGCTAAAAAGGGACAAGTCTGTAAATTGACTAGGTCTCTATATGGGTTAAAGCAAGCTTCAAGGTAGTGAAATGTTGAATTTACCAGTCACCTGAACAAACTAGGCTTTCATCAGTCAAAGGCTGATAGTTGTTTATTTACATATAAATCTCAAGAGTTTTTCTTAGCTTTCATTGTGTATGTGGATGATGTTCTTATCATTGGCAATTCCAAAGAAGTTATTACAAAGATGAAATCTTCATTAGATTTTGTCTTCACAATTAAAGACCTTGGGTCTGCCAAGTACTTTCTTGGATTATAAATTGCGAGATCCACTGATGGTATCTACATCAGCCAACGAAAGTATATTTTGGATCTGATTTTTACAACTGGTTTTACGGGATGTAAGGCTGTTGCTACTCCTATGCAGAAAAGCATGATTTTAACAGCGGGTTCTGGTGAGTTACTAGCTGATCCCTCTCCTTATAGACAACTAGTGGGCAGATTATTGTACTTAAACTTCACAAGACCATATATTACTCATTCTGTTCATCAACTAAGTCAGTTTGTTCAAAATCTGTGAGATACTCATTGGCAAGCTGCCTTACATTTATTGAGATATTTGAAGGGTTGCCCTACTATAAGTTTGTTTTACTCAACTCGGAATAATTTGAAACTTAAAGCATATAATGATGCGGATTGGGATGGGTGTAAAGATACCAGAAGATCTGTTTCTGGTTATTGTATTTTCTTAGGTTCTGCTTTAATTTCTTGAAGATCTAAGAAACAAAATACTGTCTCTCAATCATTTGCAGAAGCGGAATATCGTACTCTTAGTTTTACGGTTTGTGAAGTACAGTGAATCACTTATTTACTTCATGATTTGCAAGTTTCTCTTTCTCTACCTGTTAATCTATGGTGTGACAACCAAGCTACTATCCAGATCACACAGAATCCAGTCTTCCATGAGCGTACAAAACACTTGGAAATTAATTGTCATCTAGTGAGAGACAAGTACAAGGAGGGGTTGATTTTGCCATTACATCTTCCTTCCAATCTTTAGTTGGTTGATCTTCTCACAAAATCCCTCTCTGCTCTTCAATTTCACAAAGTAATTTTCAAATTGAATGTGTTTCAACTTCCACCAACTTCAACTCGAGGGAAGGATATAAACTGTAGTTATTTATTATTAACTATAGTTCGTTTAACCATAGTTATTTTACAGTTTTTTCGTTTTCTGTATATATAACTAATTTAGCTAATTAATGAGATTCATTCTTCAATCTCAATTTCTCCCTGCTCAAAAATCACATATTAATTATTTTATATTTATTTTTAACAATTTTTTTATTTTATTTAGCTGATGGTATCTTTAAATAAAACATTTTTTTGTAATTCTCTAATTTTATTCTTATTGCAAAATGTATTCACAATTATTTAAAAATTATTAATCAAGATATTGTTAATATTTAATGAATTCTTATCATAATATTATTATTATCAAAATCACATATTACTTTCTTTTATATTTAATAATTATTTTATTCTATTCTATTGATACTATCTTACGTAAAACAATCTTTTTGTTGTTGTACTTTAATTTTATTTTTATTATAAATTCATTCACAATTATTTAAAATTTAATAATTTATTGAAACAATAAAAATAATTTTGATTAATTATTTATACAATAATAATATAATTAGTTGTTTACAAAATAAATCACATAATAACTAAATATGAACAAAAAAATTTTGTACCATTCTTAGTGTTTGAAATTAAATGCTAAAATAGTTCTTAATACATTAATAAGATACAATCAAAATTTTCATTTTTATTTCTATTCTGCATTCTTATTCTCAGTTTTTATTATTGACAAAAATATAAAGATATAGTCACGCGGTCTGTGTGTTGCACTGGAACAAGCAATGAGGCAATTTTTGTGAGACTCGTCTCAAGATAGGAAGAAAATTCACTTAATCAACTGGGAGGAAGTTTGTAAGCCTAAGGCGTTGGGGGTTCTTGGCATCCGACGAGTTCGAGAAACGAATGATGCATTCTTGGCTAAGCTCGGATGGTCATTGTTCACCAACCTTAACACTTTATGGGTCCGGGTGCTCTCTAGCAAATATAATTTTGACATTAATCAACTCCCCACTGAGATTATGTCCACAGGGGGATCAATACTGTGGAGGAGCATCAATGCGACATGGCACATAGTGTCACACAACATGCAATGGCGGCTCGAAGACGGCACTACGACGCAATTCTGGCTTGACCCTTGGATCTCGGGTATAGGACCACTCATCTCCCATACTACTCAACCCATCCCAGATACACATCTTAGCCTCAGTATCCACTACTTCGTGGACACCACCGGCAATTGGAGTTGGGCAGCATTCCAACCTTATCTCCCAATGCCAATTTGCCGAGCCATAGCCGGCACGTTTCCACCTCAGCCGTATCTGGGTCAGGATAAGTTGATCTGGGGAGCTTCCGACAATGGGCTCTTCACCGTCGCTTCCATTTACTCCATGCTTATGGGTCACGAAGACGACGCTACGCACAGGGTCTAGCGGGCAATTTGACAGTGGCCGAGACCACAACGGATTCGCTTCTTCTTATAGTTACTAGCGAAAGATCACTTGCTTAGTAATCAACAACGAGCCCGTAGACATCTCTCTCCTGATGGCACCTGTCACCAATGTTCTTTAGAAGAGTCCTCCCTCCATTCGATGCGAGATTGCCCCATAACTCGTCAAGTGTGGGATGCTTTCACGACGAATCTCGTCGCTTGGACTTCCTTTTCTCTCCCTACCAAAGACTACCTTCTCATCAACCTCCAACGACATCGGCAAGTTCAGGGGCAGGATGGGGCGATTAGTTTTGGAATCACTTACTGGTTCCTCTGGATATAGAAGAATAAGCTCTTTTTTTTTATCCTCATTTTGTATGGCCTTTCTCACCAATTTTTTTTTTCCATTTTATCTTTTGCAGATCAGATACACAAGGCTACCGAGAGGCAGAGCCGGGTCAACATTGGATTTCGTCCCTGCCAAGAACAACTCATCGGTTAGAGTAGATCACTACTAGGTTGGGTTAAACTGAATACAGATGGTGCAGGCAATCGTGCACAGTTCTCGGCTACAGTCGGTAGCCTCATCCGCGACAGTGACAACAACTGGCTTGGAGGCTTCACTCAGAACATAGGTTGGTGCACTGTGCTGTCAACAGAACTCTAGGGAATCTACATCGGATTCTCGCTCGCTTGGCGGTTGGGCTTTCGTCGGATAGAACTGGAAGTGGACTCGTTTGCGGTGCATAAGCTCATCTCTTCTTCGGACACCCGCTCTCAGACACTTAACCCAATAGTCACGGATATCCTAGAACTGTTCACTTGGAACTAAATTGTTGTTTATCACTATGTTTATCGAGAGAGCAACAGATGTATATGTGCAGACTGGCTCGCCACCCATACAGCCCTTCCTGACATTGTTAACACCCGCTTTCAGACACTCAACCCAATAGTCACGGATATCCTAGAACTGTTCACTTGGAACTAAATTGTTGTTTATCACTACGTTTATCGAGAGAGCAACAGATATATATGTGCAGACTAGCTCGCCACCCATACAGCCCTTCCTGACATTGTTATCACTTATTTTGATGTTACATCTTTAGGGCGTCAACGTATCCTATTAGAGGATATGTTGGGGATCTGCTTCCTGTACTTGTTTTGTAACCGGTTTATTCTCTTTCCCTTTATACAAAAAAAAAAAAACGATACTGTATGTACAGCTTAACACACACAGACTTGATTCTAAATGAAGGTATCCCAGAAGCAAAAGAAGAGAAACGTTAATAAAAGCATAGAAATTTCAATTACTTTTTCAGTAAGAACCAAAGAGGAGAAGATGAGTTGAGGAAAAGAAACAGAACCAGCAACCTGGAGAACTTTATTAGCGACAAAGATGACTTCAAGATAAATTTGGTTGCTAATAATTCTACCTTTAGTGACAAATTTTAAATGATTGTTAATAAGGCATTTTTAGCGACCAACGTAATAACTCGTCACTGAGCACTTTTAGTAACAACCCTATAGTGACCAACCTGATTTTAGTCGCTATAACTTTTAACTACCATTTTCTGAGTTTTAGCAACCATTAATAATAGTTGCTGAAACTAATTTTTCTTATAGTGTGTGCAGACTGGCTCGCCACCCAGACAACCCTTCCTGACAAACCTATTCGAGGATATGTCGGGGATCTGTTTCCCTAAACTTGTTTTGTAATCAGTTTATTCTATTTCCCTTTATACCTGGTCGGGTCGGCTGTGATAGGCCCAGGCCCATCTCCACAAGTCCACGGCCCGTTCGACCTATCAGGTGTTAGACTCCCATGCAAACACAATGATCGACGTAAAGACCTAAACCTAGTGACAATCTACAGCATATATAAGGTACTATTCCTACCGGATACAGGTATGCGACTTCAACCCTAGTTTCTTCTATACTCTCAGCAACCAAAACTCTCAAAAAACACTGACTTGAGCGTCGGAGGGACCTCCCGAAAATCAACTCCCGGCCGGCCATTATTTGTTTTGCAGGTATTTTACAATCAGAATCACTCCGACCATGGATCAAAACAACAACGTTCAACCTCAACAAGATCAGGCTGAACCATTTGGCGCCTACTGTGGGGCCCAGCGTCAGGGCACCACGTCTAGAACCACGCAGATCAGTCAGGCGGTAGCTGCCAACCTTGCTATTGCCGCCGTCGCGGCACTTGCATTGCAAAGGATGGCTTTTCCGTCACCTGCCATTCTCCCACCAACACATCCCGACTCTCGCACACAGTCGTCACACCCGAGCGATCGTCCACAGCCTCAAAATCAAGATCAAGAGAAGCAGAGCGTAGCCCTGGAGGATAACGCTGAAGCCAACTCCCATCTCCACTCTCAGCATCCCATGGATACCGATCCTCCTGCACCACAACAAACCCCTCTCACCCAAAGGCAGATAGCAGAAGCGGCCGAGCTAGTGATCCGTCAAATTCTGCAGTCTAACCTGGGACAGTAGCAAGCCTCCGCTCGACAACTAGGTGCGATGGCCGATCATCATTCTGTGGAAGCCCTAGGAAGGGTTGTAGACGATCGGGTCAATCTGGTTCCGAATCCTTACACGGGCCGAGCGCCCGCGCAATACAGCTCCCCCCTCATTCCAGAGATCCTGGATAGCCTTCTGTCCCCTGAAAAGTACACTGGGAAGACCGATCCCCTAGATTATCTGCAGTACTTCCAGTCAATGATGAATCTACAATGTGTCCCAGACGCCATTCAATGTAAGGCGTTTTGTACCGCCTTTCAAGAAGGAGCTCGGCGATGGTTTTACAGCCTACCCCTGGGCTGCATCACTTGCTTCGAGGATTTTAAGCGGTTGTTACTCAACCAGTTTGTAACAAGCAAACGTCCACAGAAGACTGCCCTGGAGGTGATGCAGTTGACTCAGGGAAGGGATGAGAGCCTATGGGAGTTCATCACCCGGTTTAATAATGAAGCTGTGGAAGTTCCCGACCTCACCAGCTCGCCCATGTTGGCGGCGCTCATGAGCAACACAAGGGACGAGGAGTTCAAAAAGTCATTGGCCCTGGATCAACCACGCACGATTCAAGAGATAAGAAGCCGGGCAGATAAGTACATCCAGCTTGAGGAAGTGCTAAGGAACACAAAGCGCAAAACAGACGACCGCGGGTCGAGTGGAAGATCCGAGGATGTGCATAAAAGGCAAAGAGGTCAGTCAAGTTGGCGGAAGCCAATCGATCGGCATGATCCGCAGCGCGAAACTTTCACCCCGCTCAATAGGCAGTATGCGGAGGTATTAGAAGTCATGAGAGCTTAAGGGGAACCCCTCCCGAAACCTAAGTCTATGATAACACCCCTAAAACATCGGGACCCTTCTTTATATTGCCGTTTCCGTAGAGATGTCGGTCATGATACGGAACTTGAAGAAGGAGATCGAGCTCCTTATCCAGAGGGAAAGGCTGAGTAGGTTCCTGAGGTATGGGCAAAATACCGGTCGGGATAACGAGGGTAGAACCGATCGGTCCGACACTTGGCGAGGGCATCAGAGGCAAAATGACAGACAGGGCGAGGAAAGGCAGAATAGGAATTCAGACGACCGGCATAACGCGAGGGCACAATCCAGGGCAAGGAATGATAGAAATGCCGAGCGACAAGATGACCGACCGGTCAGGGTCATAAACATGATTTTTGGAGGAAAGCCAGTAAGAGGGTCGACCGCTAAAGGGAGGAAAAGATATGCTAGACAAATCGGAGAAAACTTACCAGCAAAAATAAAGAAGCCGAACGATGGGGTGATATCCTTTGATGAATACGATTTACATGGTGTTAGCTGCCCCCATGATGACGCATTAGTGGCCACCTTGAATATGGACGGTAGCGAGGTGAAACGGGTGATGATCGATACGGGCAGCTCGGTCAACCTGTTATATTACGACGCTTTCAAGCAAATGGAAATTCCTGAGGAGCAATTGTTGCCAATAGAGGGGCCCATCAAAGGGGTAACTGGAGCATCGGCCTACCCGTTCGCCCGGGTATTGTTGAATGTAAAATTTGGGCAGAAACCATGCCAGGTGGAGAAGAGCGTAGAATTCTTGGTCGTCAAGTTTGCGGGAGCATATGACGCCATCATTGGAAGAGCTACCCAAAATGCGCTTAGAGCGATCGTCTCCACTTACTACCAAGCAATGAAGTTTCCAACCCCGTATGGGACTGGTGTTGTTAAGAGCCAGCAGAAAATCGCCAGAGAGTGCTACCTAGCAGAAACAAGAGCGCTTGACGGAGCGATCGTTTTAACGAGCTCTCACGATGAAAAAGCTGCGGAGACAGCTGAAAGGACGACCACTACAAAATAAATGTCAAAGATTATATGAAATGAAGAAGGCCGAATCGAGCGCACAAATTCAAGTCGAACGACGTTTTTTATCCATAGATAAACTTGTTTTATTTCTTTGTCTAGTATTTTATTGTTGCTTACGCTTTTGAACATGTAATTTGTGGGAACCTTTTTCCTGATTGTACCGCTCAGGTTTTTTAATGGCCCACACTTTCATCGTCGTTAATAAAGAGCCTCGGATTTTTTAGCAGATCTAATTAAATTGGATTAAAGGCAGAGCAATCCTTCGACGAGGTTGCCAACACAAGATGTGGAAGCCGACCGACATGCGACTAATTGTTCGACAATCGACCAATCGTTCGACAAACGACCAATCGCTAGACATAGCTCGGCCCTCGAGCAACGCTCGGGCCTCGACATTGCGTTTTCGACAAAAATTTCGACATAACTCGGCCCTCGAGCAACGCTCGGGCCTCGACATTGTGTTTTCGACAAAAATTTCAACATAGCTCGGCCCTCGAGCAACGCTCGGGCCTCAACATTGCGTTTTCGACAAAAATTTCGACAGAGCTCGACCCTCAAGCAACGCTCGGGCCTCGACATTGCATTTTCGACAAAAATTTTGACATAGCTCGACCCTCGAGCAACACTTGGGCCTCGACATTGCGTTTTTGACAAAAATTTTGACATAGCTCAGCCCTCGAGCAACGCTCGAGCCTCGACATTATGTTTTTGACAAAAATTTCGACATAGCTCGGCCCTCGAGCAACGCTCGGGCCTCGACATTCAGTTTTTGACAAAAGTTTTTACATAGCTCGGCCCTCGAGCAATGCTCGGCCCTCGACCTCGACATTCAGTTTTCGACAAAATTTTCGACGTAGCTCGGGCCTCGAGCAACGCTCGGGCCTCGACTTTACGTTTTTGACAAAAGATGCGACATAGCTCGGCGCTCGAGCAACGCTCGGACCTCGACATTTTGCACGACCAAGTTCTGAACGATAACATCGGAACTAAACGACGCCAAGAGCCGAAATCTTGGATCAACCGACCTCAATATAAGTTCGGCCGAATACTCTAAATTTGTTCTGTGATGCTCGGAACGACGATTTCTTATACAAATTTAATGGTAGGTTGCACGCGATCGACCTCCGACGAGCATTCCGCTCATTGCGAGCTGTACGAACTTATGGGAAGTCAATGGAGATTTAAAGTTTTTGTTTATAAAATTAGTAAGGCAAAGGATGAAGCTAAAGAAACCATTTTTATTTATGTTTTTTCTGGCCACAGGCTCGGCCAGATGAGCTTCAAAAAATGAAAAACAAAAATTATCCCTTGGCGGGAGAGGAAGAGACAACAGCCGGCTCGGAGGAGGTAGCTTCGGAGGTCGTCAAGGCAGCTTCAACGACCGGCATGATACCCGAGGAAGGATCGGGGGGAGGAGAGCTGTTAACGATTGGACTGGGGGGAGAGGAGGTCGACAAAATAGGATCAGGACGAGGAGAAGGGTAAGGAGATTGCTCTTCCTCCTCTGAGATAAGATCTAGCTCTTCATTCGGAACCATCTCTCGTTCTCCCTCAATTTTCTCCCTCATTTCCTCCAGAGAGAGGCCAAGGCCGAGGGGAATCATTGGCTCGACATAATCCTCAAAAGAAGGAAGATTCGACCCGTCGGGGACGCAAAGGCTGTGACAGTTCTTCAGTATCGAAAGAGCCACATCACAAACGTACTCTTGGCATTCCTCCTCTAAGTGTCACTCTTTCCATCGCTTAATCGCAGCAATTCTTTCCCCCTTTATAGAGCTTTTCAACTCTTTCACTATATTCTTGGCTCTTGCCCTGGCCTGCACCGCCTCGTGGCAATCCTGAAGGTACTTAGCTTGAAGCTCTCGTTCCCTCATCACCTTAGAGTTGACGGCGCATATCTCACCCCTCAGTTACACGTGGTCAAGCAGCAGCGCCTGATACTTTTCCTCCAGCTCATTCTTTGCCACGATCACCCGACTCTTCTCCTCCTCCCCCGAATCGAGCTGAGCCTTCAAAAAATCTCTCATTTTTCACAAGTTTTTTCTCCTCCTCCAAAGAAGAAAGTTGAGTTCGCACAATTTCTCTCTACTTCGTCACCCCTGCAAGCTTTTCCTTCGCCTCAGAAAACTCATTGATGCGGCAGTGCATCGCATGAGCGAACGCCAGACCCCTTGCACAATGGTGGACGAGGCGAACTAATAGCTCGGGGTCATCCAGCCTACCCATAAGTTCCTCGTCAATAGGGGGAGTAATGTTCTTGGCAACATGAAGCGCCACATCAAAGCTCCCAAGCGACGCAGTCTTATCTAGACTGATTGCGGGCTCCCACCTATCGGCACTCGCCGCCCGCTCTTTCCTTTTGCCCTTCCTTGATAGGGCAGCACGTTCCTCCTCTCCCTCCTTCTCCTTTCCCTTGTCCTGGCCTGCTGGACAAGGCGGTCTGTCGATGACTCGAATAGTCTTCTTCTTCTTGAGGGGTCGTTCCACCTCCTCCTCCTTTTACTCTACGATGATAAGGCCCTCGCCTCCCGACCAGGCTATCATTGTGGGTTGACCAGGATCGGCAGAAAAAGCGGGCACCACAGAGGGCTCGGAAACAGTAGGATGAGCAACGCCTTGCTCAGGAACAGTAGGCCGAGCGGCTTCCACGCTGGCCTCCCTCTTCTCGCTCAGCCCCTTTGCTTTCAAAGGCTTACCAGCTTTGCGTTGACCTCCAGTAGAGCTAGAAGATCTGCCGAAATCACCCATTTTCACCATGGCTGCACAGATATTGAAAAAGGTTAGAACATGACACCCATGTTTACAAATATGAAAAATAATTAAACTACAAGGGGTCAACCAGGAGGGGCAATTTCTTCTCCCAGCCCGCTAATTCGAGGCGGGGGGTTGATTAAAAACGAATCGACCGAGGCCCCCCCGCGATACCCCATGATGAGGTGATCGAACTTGTATCGACCGAGCACCTTAATGCGATCGACCACTTACCGTTCTTCCCTACTGAGGAGTAGACTCGACATGTCATTCCATTGCTCGGCCAGGGGATACCTCCAAGGCCTAGACCCAAAGGGTGCTCCCGGTGGTCTAACAAAGAAGTACTTCGTCTGCCAAGCCTGGACTTTAGAAGCGGTTCCATCAGGACGGTAACGAGCATCTCTATACTGAAAATGGGGAACCTCAGCCCCAGTGATCGAGCTTTGATTCATCCGCAGGAAGTGGCGCATGATGTTGATGTAAGGAGGACACCCAAACTGGTGACACAGCAACGCCAGACCATTAATGAACCTCCAACCTTCAGAGGAATCTGGCTTGGCCTTAGTTGAAAGGCACAACACACCTCGTCAATAATGGGGGCATAAGGGAGTTTCGCACCACCAATCGAGAAAACACTGTCCGAAATAGCGAAATACCCTCCTGGACTGCTATGAATCCGTTCGCCTGCGGTCGCAAATCGGGGTCCCCACGCCGCAGGAATGTTTTTCTTGATAACCGAACGATTTAAATTTGCCGCGGTCATCATATATGGGTCGTTCGGAGGACTTTCGACAAGCTGCCCGTCCTTCTAGGTACTCGCCCCCTCATTCCCATCGGCCTCTCCCATTCCCACTACTTCTGCTGCTGCTACTAATGACTCAACAGTTTGGGAGGCCCTTGCGGCGGTTTCCTCTCTAGGACTAACTGACGACATCACTAAGAAAAAGAAATGTGAGGAGGAAGGATGAGAGAAAGGACGTACCTAATTTGGTGATGGAAGTCGGAAATTTGAAGACAGCAGAAAGAAAAGTCCAGAAACTGAAAGCAAGAAGGCACAAAGGGGAAACAAAGTGGAAACCGGGGAACAAAATAAGCGTAAAGAAAGTCTATGGTTTGTCAATCCTGAGTATTTATAGAAGATCAACGGAACGGACGTTCCAACCAATGCATGACGCGTGGTGAACATTTGAACCATCGCGGACACGTGGCATAATCTGAGCCGAAGTTAGTTAGGGTTGTTTGAAAACTACAACGGCACGATAACTGAAAGGACACACCTGACAGTTGTATAGTAGCCAGAAGGACGTGCATGACAACCTGTCAGATAACACGAGCCACCAGTAATGATCACGCCTAGAGCTTCATTTAAGTCTAGTCACCCGATCGATCGGTCTCGTTACTATGCGCGCCCTACCGACCTCATCGTTATGTTCGATCGACTCGCCATACTGTTACGGCCGATCGGTCATTTCCGCCATTTCTTTTACTGGATCGTCGACACGTTATGCCCGCTCGGTCGGCCTCGTCACGTCATAATTAACTAATCGGGCCTAACACGAGCTGTCTACGAAGCGTGCTTTTTCTTATATACTCCTTCGATCCTTCCTTAGCTTAGGCTCGAGGTGTAGGGGGCTTATGGTCGGGCCGGCTGTGCTAGGCCCAGGCCCATCTCCACAAGTCCACGGCCTGTTCGCCCTATCAGGTGTTAGACTCCCATGCAAACACAATGATCGACGTAAAGACCTAAATGTAGTGACAATCTACAGCATATATAAGGTACTATTCCTACCGGATACAGGTATGCGACTTCAACCCTAGTTTCTTCTCTACTCTCAGTAACCAAAACTCTAAAAAAACACTGACTTGAGCATCGGAGGGGCCTCCCGGGAATCAACTCCCGGTCCGCCGTTATTTGTTTTGCAGGTATTTCACAATCAGAATCACTCTGACCATGGATCAAAACAACAACGTTCAACCTCAGCAAGATCAGGCTGAACCAATACCAAAAAAAAAACAATATATACAACTTAACACACACACACTTGATTCTAAATTAAGGTATCCAAGAAGCAAAAGAAGAGAAACATTAATAAAAGCATAGAAATTTCAATTACTTTTTCAGTAAGAACCAAAGAGGAGAAGATGAGTTGAGGAAAAGAAACA
>JAOTAZ010000008.1:23875630-23889474 GCA_025629785.1 Erythroxylum oxycarpum | reverse complement strand
GAGAAAATCCTTGTAACCGCATGCGTTCTCTGATTTCGGTATTCGGATAGCCGGGCTTCGGAAACGGGGCCCAGCATCTTTTGGTATCAGAGCCCTAGGTTATAAAGGAGTCCTAGGCATAGAAATTGTTGTGTTTTGTTTGATTTTCTACTTGTTTTATTGTATCATTTGACATGCATATCATGCATACATATAGATGGTGAGCTAATCGTTAGTATTTTATAGGAGTGAGATGCCGCCTCGTAGAAGGACACGAGGAGTTTTGCAAGGGTCGGTCGCACCTGATCCTCCGACGAGAGAGGAGGGTTTAGATGAGTCAAGAGTTCCGGGCGGTGTGGAGGCTTCTGATGGGCAGGGTAGTGAACCTGGCCAATTTCAGACTCAGGAGTCGCCTGTTTCGTCAGAACAAGTGCCTGCCTTAGATCCGAGGATGTTTCAGGCGTTCACCAGGGCATTTGTCCAGGCTATGGGACAGATACCGCAAGGTTCTGCTTCAGCTCCAGTGAAGAAGAGAAAGCAGTTTGATAAGCTGAGAAAGTTCGGGGCAGTGGATTTCTTTGGGACGTCTGATCCCGAGGAAGCTGAGATTTGGTTGAGAAAAACAGAGAGGATTCTAGATCAGATGGACTGTGAGGCTGATGAGAAGGTAGATTATGCTGTGAGTTTGCTGCAAGGAGACGCCTTGCATTGGTGGGAAAGTGTCCCAGGAAGTCAGATGAGGCCGCAAGTAATGGCATGGAAGGATTTTCTTGCAGTATTCAAGAAGAAGTATCTGTCTGAAGTCTATATCCAGCAAAAGCAGAGGGAGTTCTTTAGAGCTAATTTTGTATTTAAATTTGAGTTAATAAATTTATTGTTAATATTAACTAATAATATTTCCATTATTTATAATTATCTTTGATTAAAATTAATTTTTTAAATTAATTCTTAAGTTATTTTGATGCCTTTTATTAATTTTAGAAAATTATGTTTCGCTAGATTTTTATTAAGAGTTTTGAGACCAATTTGGGTTAAAAGTGATAAATAGACAGAAAAGAATAAAAAAGGAGATTAAATTTAAAAATGGGAAAGAAAAAGTCCAACTGAAATGCGTTAGATAAAGATGCAAATATTGAAAATTAAACAAAATTAAAGACTAGCTTAGAAAATGGGAATAAATGAAAAAGAAAAAAAATAAAATAAAAGGATTGTTTTGCAGAGCTATTTGAGCTGGCGGAGAACAGCTTCAAAGATCGGTGTCACCAGTGGACCCTTTATCGGACGACGATGGCATCAAGTCCTCTGTGACCGTCTTCTGGCTTTTTATGCATGGCATTTGTTGCCTTGTTTCTCTCGTCCTTGGCTTCCACTTCTTTCGTTTAGTCTTCTTCTTTCTCTTCTCCACTTTGCTTGTAACTGATTTCTATGTCGCACGGTTTTGCCAACTTGTGTCCTCCAGTTTCGACTCCGGCATTATAGCACCTTCCAATCTTGCTAGCGATGTGCGTCTTTCGGCAGTCAACAACACGGAGAGCTCCAGAATGGTCGTCGGAACACCATAGGATACGAATTCATGTTGGTTTCAATGAGAAAATGCAATATACTTAGAAGGAACGCTATAAATTGGAGGCTAAAAGTGCAATTTCGTGCTCTGACAATTGTGGGGGAGCAGAAGCTGGATTGAGTGGCAGTGTTTGCTAATGATAGTAATATGCATAGTATGGAGAT
Source organism: Erythroxylum oxycarpum (assembly GCA_025629785.1). NCBI lineage: Eukaryota > Viridiplantae > Streptophyta > Magnoliopsida > Malpighiales > Erythroxylaceae > Erythroxylum > Erythroxylum oxycarpum. The sequence continues at coordinate 23,887,767 of JAOTAZ010000008.1, read as the reverse complement.
ATGCGAAGTGGTTCGATGCTGTTCCGGTTCGAATTCTAATTCATTTGGTCGGTGCTAAGGAGTCATCGTCGGATGAAGAAATATACTTAATGAAGTCACAGCATCATTGATCTTTTAACATAAATTACTTATGGAATTTGCATAGCATCAAAACGTGCATCATTGATCTTTTAACATTAATTTCTCTTATGGAATTTGTTTAATTTTACAAGCTAAAAGACCTGTTGAAGCCCTTCTTTTATCTGCTATCTTACTTTAACAAATTTTGGGAAAAGAAAACCTATACACGAACTGCATTTAACTATCTGGCCTTATTATCATTCAAACAGATCCATGGCACGCGTATATGTTTCTCTCACTTTCACATAATAAGTTAAACAATTAGAATTTTGTAATTCTTATATTTGTCTATTAATTAGTGCTACAAACAAACATTAAGAGTTTATTATTATATATTTGTAAGAAATATATGATATCTGGATTAATGAATCGATTATTAAGTAGATTTTATATATTAGACCCTAAGTCATATATTGTATCGTTAATATTTTTTTATCTCATAAATTTCATCATGTCATATAATTGTCTTTTCAATATTTTACTAATAGACCATAGCCACTTTTGAATATATTTTTTTATGTGAATCACAAATTAAAATGATCCTCCTTTTTTCTAAATTATCTCGAATTTAATTTAATTTGCTTTCTTAAAATTATTCCATAAGATCACATTATATGATTTTTTTTAGTATCCTTAAAGTTAATTCTTGAAAAAACAAGCAATAGTTATAAAGGTGTATTATAAGACTCATTTAACCACTAAGGTCTTGCAATATAAATTGAGATCTTATGAATTACATTAATTTATCTATATGGCTGATTTTACAAAAATGGTAGGGTTGTATTAACACCTGTTCATTTGGACTGAATTTCTTTTATCCATGAAATGTCGTAGATATGTTAGTTTGAATATGTTGGACAACTCCAAAAATTTTGAAGTGTCAAGTGGCATGAAATGAGGAAATTAGAATTAAAAAAAGAAAATTATATTTCGGAATGCGTTTGAAATTGTTTAGAAAATATTGTTTATGCAAATATCTGAAAAACAGTATGATTTCTGAATATTTTTGGAATAATGTTAGCAATTTTGGTATATGGTCAATGATTTAAGAAATTGCAATTTTTTTAATTTCGAATGTTTTTAAGAATTATTACAAGTTTTAAATGTTTGATAAATTATGAGAATTTCTGAAATTATGAAAATTGTTACAAAGGTTAGATTTACTTTTTCAAATGATTTGATAAATTGTTAAAAATTTCTGAACTTCTTTATGCTTGAAGGATTTGTTACTTATGAAAATTGATACATTTGTTATTTATTATTTATGAACGATTTTGATAAATTATCAAAAGCGTTGCATACTTTGTTTATGAATTGTTGTGAATCGAATATGAATTTGTTTGATTGTTATGGAATTCATTATTATTCGGATGTTTTGAATAATTTGAGAAATTGATGATTTCATTGATTGAATAAATGGGAATTTATTTGATTTGTGAAATTGATAAATTGCTATGGTTTGTGCATTCTTTGTGTTTGGATGAACTAAGATTTTGATATGTGAAATACATGTCACATTATGCTGATTATGAGATGACATGAAAAATTTGAATTTTCAAAAGATGCCTTCGGGCAATACGATTTGTCAAGCATGAAAATGTGTTATGTGGGTTTGGTTAGGTCCCCTAAGTATGAGTCAGTGCACTGGTCTCCTTTTCATAGGCTTCTCCCACTTACCCGATAGTGGCACTGGAGTTTCGATTTCGGACTCCCATAAGTTCATGACTGCACAGAATCGCTATGCGAAAATGTGTAGTACGTTCCATTTTGGACCGACCCAAACCGTTTGATGTGTTATGTGTTTTTTTTATTTGTGTACTTTGTGATGCATTTGCAATGTGATGCATTCATGGTTGTGACATTGTTTATGATTTGTGAAAACCTTTGAGAATTTTGAGAAATGAGAAAATTATAGAAGAAAAGTTGGAAAGTTTGAAAAACATTGAAAGATTTGAGGAAAATGTTTGAAAAGTTGAAAAGTTTGAAAAATAAGCCTTTTGGCACAAGTTTGTGAAAATTTGATTTTTGTTTAATTTTCAATTTATAAATGTGTTATCCAATGAGCCGTCGAGCTCAACCCTACTTTCATCCTCATCTCCAGGTAATGAGCAGAAGTTTGGATGAAAGGAAGTCAAGATTTTCGTCTGTTCGTGCTTATATTAAGCGAGATTGTAAAGCTTATGTTGTGTATTGTGGAGATTGTAGTATCTTTGTATTTTGAATTATGAAAATTGATGTTGTATTTGTGATCGGAAAATGCCACTATTTATTCAGGGATGCATTTAGTTTGGGATGATGTAAATGATTTATGAATTTGTATAAGAAAAATGGCTCCCAAGCTAGTCTATATCCGTTAAACGGACATTCATGGGACAACTACATTAAATTGCCATTTTGATCCTTTTAAAGGCAGAATCTCGCTTTGAGTTCTTCATGAAAGTTTTAGATCTTGAAGTCTTCTTTCTAATGGCCTAAAAATAAAATCAATCTGACATCTGTAGCAAAAGTTATGGCAATTGCGCCAAGATATGATTTAGGGACATAAACATGTTAGATTCTTTTGGTCATAATTTCTTCATTTGACCTCCGAATTAAGTGACTCTTGAAGCGATAGATTTCTAACACATTTTCCTACCTTACCTCAAAAATTTATAGCTTTTGGTGTTGAATTGAAAAAGATTGATGGAAATAAAATAAGAGATTGATTGGAAGAGCATAACTAGGTTATGAATATACTTTGAGATTTTAAGCATATCTTGAGCTATAGAACTCCAAATGAAGTGATTCTTATTTCAAAATAAACTAGATACATGGGGTTACAATATTTTTGGTGAAAAAAATCAAGTGGTGATTTGGGTGTCTGACTGATGTGGGCTCGCTCCTTATGGTTTGAGATGTTATGAGAATAAGGATGTAACGATGAGGGCTAAAGAGATTCCAGGGAAATAACGTATAGGAAATATGCTCACGTCTTATGTTTATGATATTTGGAACCATTGTTGGGCTTCAGAAACGAGGCCTAACAGGTTCAACAGATAAAATAAAACCTTATCATAGCTCTAAGCCAAAAGAGAACAAATACATGCAGAATACATGACTCAGTTATGCATTTGTAAAGTCCAAAACACTGTTTTATGCAATAAGAGTCATCTTTTAAAATCCAAATGCAAAGTTATTCAAAAATGTAGTTTTAGAAAAATAAGTCATTATTCATTGCATTTTATTTGCAGGTTTGTTGAAAACAATATCATTTTCCAAAATATGTAATAAAATATCAGTTTAAAAAAACAATGTTGAAACATTATTTCATACAATAAAAGTTATCATTTGTACTCCAAGTGCATAGTTGTTCAAAACAATGACAATTATTAAATACCTAAACATATTAGCATCCATTTGAAATTCAATTCTACCATACGTTGCCTAGGTTCAAAATTCACATACCAGTCATCATACTTGTCTTAGGATGTTCTAATCCTATTTGAGATATACGGTTTCCCCAACTCACCTCAAAAGAAGTTATACACTCTCTTAGCTTCAACAATCCTAGGTACGGGCTCCTTAATTCACTGCTCCTGAGCCTTTATACATAAAAAGGATATACAATGAAGTGACAACCTCAATATAAATTTCCTATTTATACACCCATATATAGGTGTATAAAACACAATATCACTCCCTATAAGCTATAGAATTTGACCATTAAACTTCTCACAGGTTTACTTCCTTACTAGTCACATTAACTTTTATTTTGCATTTTCTAAGGCATTTTAATGCCTTTAATCCCATACTTACTTATTTTCAAACATAATTAAGCCCATCTTTATCTCAGCATATTAGGCTTTACTTGTCAATCTAAGCAACAATTCAAGTTCACTCTAAGTAAAAATAAAAGTGTTTTCCAATGCGTACCATTATAAATCCTTAAATCCTAAATCAGGTTCACTTAGGCATTTTATCAAACACCTAATGTGCATGATTTTCAAGTCACATTACCAAGACTTTATCATAATAATTCTTGCTCCTGTCATGTCATATAGTAACACTTCCAATCAATGACACATTCTACCACTCCATTCCAACCAATTTCCTTCATTTAAGCTTCATTTTATCAATTGTACAACTCATTATATTAATCCACCTCTTCTTCATCATTTTGACCTAAACTTAACCAACACACATCTTGTTCATTCTTCATCATCAATTCACATCATACATACATAATTAACATCATAGAGTTCATTTAAACCATCAATTTCAAAAGATATTAAAAAATCACAAAGTTTCACCTAAAAGGAATAATTTCAGTTTTGACTTAAAGAACCTCTCCATGATATATTTCATTCATATAAATCATGTTTCATGCACAATCAAGCATGGAGAACAACATATCTTAACACCAAACTCAAAATCCAAATGTAGAGAGAAATGAGACAAAATTTACTTAAACCTTCCTTTAGTGATAGCTTCCAATCCTTTGAGAATTTCTCAAATCTAATGATAGATTTGAGTTCCTTGACCCCATATTAGCTTAGATCACCTTGGTTTGAGTTGCAAAATAAAAAATAAGGGTGAATTTTGGTGTTGACCAAAACTTCCTCTTTTTCGTCTCTTCTTTCTTCTTTCTTTTAATTCAAACTAAGTGTTTTAAGTCTTAAATGCGGGATGCACATCCATACACAAGAAGAGTCTAGAGTTTTGACTCTTATTTGACCAAAATATGGTGAATTCACCATTTTGCCCTTAGGTTGCATGAAATTACCATTTTACCCTCCAAACTTTCCTCCAAAACTTTTAACAATTTGCAAATAAGCCCTTATGTACTTCAACTTTTCCAATCAAGCTTTCTAAGTGTCCAATAATTCTATAAATCATGTCTAATCACCTCTAAGGCATTAGAACACATTTAATTCAACCATCACGGTCATATTCATCCAATGGACGCGGTTCTACATACTTAAAAGCTTATATGTCGGAAATCTCCAAGATTTCACATACCGATGAGCTCTAAGTTTATGTAAGGGCATATAACATTATAAATCATTTACATATACACCTAAATGACTTAAAATACATATTTGAACTCATACAAAACCATGCTTATATCAATATGCAGTAGCATCTCTAAGTATCGAGCAATACAAAAGGGCTAAGAAATTCTAGCATTACAGAACCAGTCTCTAAGATGTTTAAATTCTAGATAGGAGTTATGCATAATATACTATTTGGTACAAGAATAGTTCGAAAATGTTTGAAGTATAGCTTTCAAATCACTGAACCAAATTGAATGATTTTGGTGTCAATGGAAACATATGACATAGGGGAACATGTTTCTAAAAGAAAGTGTGGCAAAATAACTTCAGTATTGGGGTCAGAAAGAACATGCAAAGTTGACCCGAAATTATGTTTTATGGAAAAATATGGAAGTGATTTAATGGGTTATGACTTGTATTTCAGTGGTTTTATTAAGTCATAAAATTAAGTACAAATCATACCTAAGTGAGTTTTAAAATGGGAAAGTGAATAAGAGGCTAAGAAATGGACAGGTGTCCAAGCTTTAAAGTTAAGTTTTAATAACCTTGAAAGACCAGTTACTATACTTGTCTTCATTCTTTCTCGAGGCTTCTTTCTCGAGTGTTTCTTCAACATAGAGTTTTTCATCAAATTTTTAACAGAGAAAAATTTTGGTTTCTTCTATCCACTACCACTCATACTTTGTATTTCTTTCTTCCACCCCAAGAAAAACTGAACCCCCTGTTAACCTTCAAGGTTATGTATGTGGTTGTATGAGGGATTAGGGTTACGTGATTTTTTTTACAGATGTTAGAGCTTCAAACAAGTAAGTTTGTTATGATTATGTATGATTTTGTGTGAAATGAAGCATGCATCGTTAACTCACTGCTACATGGTTAAGAACAGTGATATTCATATTTGCTGGAAAATGAGTGAAGAGATTTTTAGTTTGCCGTACATGTTAATTTTCTTTTTATTTGATGATTGAAATGTTATGAGATAGTGTTAAACTAGTTTTTGGAGTTAAAAGATCAATGAAAATGTGTAGGAATTAGTGTAGAAAATTTTGGAGAAATGGATATGTAATGTTCTATTATGTTGATATTTTTACTGTTCATATCTTTGTGTATGTGTGTGTATAGTTAAGCATGCATTGTACATAGTCCATATAACTATTTGTGAATAAATGAGTTTTGTAACGTGTTTGAATTATGTATTGCATAAACAAGACGTGCAAGATAAACATCCGCATACAGGCGTATCCAGAATTTAGAAGCAAATGCTATTTCGAAGCGTATTGTGAGTAGACCTAGATGGTCTCATTTCATTGTTTGTTTTGTTTGAATTTTTGTATTGAATGACTACTAAATGCTTATATGAATGTGATTGATTGTGTTAGATGGCAGACTATGGTCCAATGATAAGTGAAAGTGATTGAGTGTGAATGATGTATTCCATTTCATGAATGCATGAAATATAATGGCAGTTGTGAGCTGAATAGCTACCGATCAGAGCTTAAAGCTGAAAGTGTGCAATGAACCTCGAGCTCAGAAAGTGATTAAGAGCCTAAGGCTCACTATGTATAATGAGTCCTATCCCCATCGGATAAGGAACAGTTAGTAATGAGCCTGGTATCCAATAAATATGGGACAATTTAGGCACTCGATCACAACAAATTAACAAATGACAAGTGGGTCTCATGTGCACTACATATGCATAATATGAATGATTAAATTGTATTGAATGTGAAATGTGAAATGATGTGAATGTTAATTATGGGTTATATGACTGGGTGAGCCATCGATGATGGTCTCTTATTGAGTTCGCAAAACTCATCCAAAATTTGCAAATATTTTTTAGGATTAAAAGAATACCCCGTTAGGCAAACAGGAGTATCCCTATAGCATACAAGTAAGGGATAGAGATAAGGATCAGTTCGAGTCTGCATTTATTTTTTCCTATTTTTGTATAAATTTGTATATTCTGAAATTATTATACAAATGCTTTATGTTGTAATGTATAGACATTATGACTAAAGTGTTTTATATTTGTAATGGGCCCTAGTTGGCTATAGAAATTCTGTTAATTGTATTGTTAGGATTGAATTTGCAAATATTTTTCATGATCAGAAGAATACCTCGTTAGGCAAACAGGATTATCCCTACAAGATACAAGTAAGGGATATAAATCGGGATCAGTTCGCGCCTGCATTTATGTTTTCCTCATTTTGTATAAATTTGTATATTCTGAAATTATTATACAAATGATTTATGTTGTAATGTAAAGACATTATGACTAAATTGTTTTGTATATGTAATGGGCCCCAATTGGCTATTGAAATTCTATTAATTGTATTGTTGGGACTGAAAATGTTTATAAATGAAAGTGGGCCTGATTTGGTTATCAATTTCCACAAACATATGTTTGTGGTTTAAAAAAAATTATACCATTTTTTGACCGACTAAGTGCTCTAGCATGCCACCCTTGCGGGGCTCGAACTTAGATATCACTTATGGATGTCGAGTACGTGACTTGTAGGGTGGGTGCTACACTCACTGTAGAGAGAGAAAACAACACCGCCATAGGCAGTGGCTCTCCAACCATCGGTGGTCTTTATTTCGATAATCCATAAGCCCAATTAATCTCATTAACAAAACATCCATCAATAACCATTGAAAGCATTCAAAGGAGAATAAATATGCATTGAATGAACAATAGAAACAAAACCAAAAAAACAAAAACACAAATATAAACCATTTAAAGCTTAAATTTAATGGCCACTTAAAACGTTTTCATTTTTTCAGTTATGCATTGAAAACCAAAAAACAACAAATACTAGACTTTATGAAGACCATCTGAAATGTTATTATAGATATGCAAATGAATCTCTTCAGTTTTTTAAGAAACATCGAACAAGTGAAAAAGGAATACAACAAAGATCAAAATAAAAAAATTTCTAGAAATACTTGAATCGTATTCCACATTTCCAGAAAACGATGTAACTATTTTACATCTTGTCCAGAAATAGTTAACGCAAACTAAAGTAGCAGTCAACTAAGTTATACTGCATGTCCTTCCATATCCACAAACACTTTCTGGATGAACAAGAACAAAATATTTTCTAGAAAATAAAACATTCCAATTTCATTTCTAAAGGGTAAACGAAGGCATCAAAACATTTCAAGATAGCAAACTAAAGACCAACTTATGGAACATTTCCATAACATGTAGAAAATATTTAAACTCAAAGAGCATGAGCAATATTTTTAGAACAATGCCAGAAATTAATACAATAACTTGCAAATATCCGCAACACTAATCGATGCAGTAATCGTGTAGAACCATTTCCAAAAATCACATTTTCAGATAACCAAACCAAATTGTCAAAACAGTTTCAACGTATAAATATGCAACTAATGCATATTAAGATCAAATCAAAATTTAATCAATCTCATGAATAAAAAAAATATCTGTTAAAGTTGGCTCTGATACCAGCATTATGAAAAAATGGAAGATCAAATTTATACGCAGCGGAATTAATTTAAAATTTCCATATAATCAATTTTAATAAAATTTAAAGCTAGACTAACTTGTTTCGATTTACTGTCGCCTTGAATCCATCAATCCATGAGCCGTTTAATCGTCCGACCTCTAATGGTATCCTGAGATCTATTTAGAGAAAACTCAAATCTAATTTGAGAGGAAAAATGAAAGAAGTGCTAGCTCCAAATTTTCTAATTTTTCCTTTTATATGAAAAATCTTATTTTTCATGTTCTTGGATTTTATTAAAATTATAACTAAAGTTAAACCTTAGTCATAATTATGAATTAATCCTTATAAGATCAAATATCACATATTGATCCTTAAAGTTTTTAAAACTTCTTAATTAATTCCAACTTAATATAAATTTCACTTTCTCCTTTATAGACCTTTTATGTGTGACCCATTAGGTTCCTAATATGTTAGCCATCATTATAAATTATAATTCTATTTCATAATTAGAATAAGATAAATTAAAAATCCTTTTTGTTTATCTTTAATTCCCTAATTAAATAATTTATAATCATAGATCATGATTGAAGTCTAACAACATGTCATGATCAACCAAATATTTGAAATATTAAAGTGGTTTGACTTAACCTGACTATACATGGCTATAATATATAAATTAGAGTATGAAATTCGTGTCTACTCTAAATAATCCAATCATGTTCGTTCTTGTTAATTAGTAAATGATCTGTAATTGATATTTGAATACAACTTTTTCAAATTTCAATTTACCCTAGCCAGAGATTCCCAAAATCATTAACCATTACTAATCAAGAACAACATAACATTCTTCCTAATTACTTTAAGACAAAGATTCTTTATTGATTTACTTAACTATCTCCACATAGTTCATACTATATCTAATAACTACTGAATTGAACTACTCAAGGAATAGAACATAAGTAGCATCAAAACGTACTAATTCCTACATGAGATAACTTTGGTAACCTCAAATCTAAGGATAAATTATACAACTATCATAATGAGATAATCCATAGACACACAAGTAATATTCCATTTGGGATTCTCATAATTGGGTCAATTCAGTGAACTTATTCTCTAATAAGCACCCACATGTTTGTTTAAGTTTCTCCACACTTTAATATATGATATCGATTACTTTCTTCATAAGAAAAAAAAACTAAACATGTGCTAATCTAATCATTTCATCAATACCGCATCTTGATGAAACTATAACTAGGGACATTTTAGAAATAATACAAAATACAAGTAGACTCTCCTAATCATAATCACATTATATTTTCTAATTGCATAACAATTATTCTAGGGATTTTATCTTTATGACTAATAAATAAATAATTAAAAAATACACAAAAATAACTAATACCTTTTATTAAATAAAAAATTCATACAAATAAATTTATAACCAAAATTGACTATAAGGGCATAAACCAACAGATGTGCCATATAACAACCTACATATGATTAGAGAACGTGTCAAGTTTATAATATGACAATACTATTTTTATTATAATTGTAATAGGACATAGTACTAGATAATACTACTTTTATTATTTTTATAGACATTGAAATGACTACATCCGTATGAAAAGGCTAATGCAAATTTTCTTTTTTCTTATTCTAAAACATCTCCCTTAACTTACCTCTATCTAAAAATTCACAACAAGTGGTATCAGAGCTTACAATCCACAGACAAGACACTGTGGTTGACAGCTCGAGAGGAGCGAAAGCCCAACATTTGAGAAACCTTCTTAAGGCTCAAATGCACAACAAAAATGACATTAATGACCTGAAAACTATGCCTTAGCAACTAATGTAGAAGTTGTGAAAGGAGGACTCGAAATGACATCATGAACCTCCAGAGACGTAGAAAATTATACCTGCAAACCAGATTTAGTAAGCTAGACTTTCCTACTTATGACGGAAAGGAAGTGCGATGCTGGATTTACAGGTGTGAATAATTTTTTTGCTATTAACCATACGGCGGCAGAAACTAAAGGTTCAAGTAGTAACCCCACATATGGAAGGGATTGCATAGGAATGGTTATATTTTTAAGTTGAGGCAAAAACAGGGAAGAGACGATTAACTACAAAGAGTTCATGGTTGCAATAAGACAAAGGTTTTATAAGGAGATATTTGAGTACCCTATAGGTTACCTAAAAATCCTCATGCAGGAATGATCTGTGATGGATTATTGCTGCCAGTTTGAAAAACATTCGAACAAACTATCACTTTGAGAGACGTATTTGATAGGATTTTTTCTGAAACGTTTGAAACTTGAGTTGGAGCTAATGGTGAAGATGACAGACCCGCAATCTGCTCAACAAGTGTATGCACTCATAAGGAAGCAAGAGGCCATAATGGTTGCCAGTATACCTATTTACTTGGAAAAAGGAACCAAGACATCGGCACAATCGAGTGGTACAAGAGTGAATCAAGTAAATAAAAGCACTAACTCTATCCTTTCTTCGACAAGGAACTATTCCGAGTAGGCTTACTTCCCACTTTGGGACATTAAAATAATGTCAATAAAATTAACTTCAACCGGAATATAAGAAGCACCAATAGTAAGGAGCTTGATGAGAAGAGATTGAAAGGGTTGTCTTTCTGGTGCCATGAGAAATACACTTTAGGACACAAATGCCAAAAGAAGCAGTTCCAACTTTACATGGTGAAGGAAGAAGAGATGGCAAGAAATGAAGAAACAAACGAAGATAAGGAAGTAGAGTTGTCTTTTGACTCGATGGTGTCCATGGAGGCAATGTAGGGGTTAAGAGACTTAGGAGAATTTAAGCAAACGAATTTGATTGGTAGCCATTACAAAAGACCTTTGCATATCCTCATTGATAATAGGAGAACTCATAACTTTTTCAATGAAGGGTTGATCAAGAAGGGAGATTCCTACCTTAAATACAATAGTACGAGAGGGACTAAAGCTCAAATGCCACCAAATATGTAAGAAGTTCATGTGAAAGAAGTTAGGACTAAGTTTCACTACCGAGGCACAACTCATCAAAATAGTGTTGAAAATAGAGAGATAGCAATAAAATTTGCCGATGTATTATTGCCTTTTATTAACTTGGTAATTTAAAATTATTGTGATGTGCCTATATATATAAGCTTATATGAAAACAGAAACACAACAAAATCAGAAACCACTACTTTACCAGAGTATTATTAGCAACAGAACCTATTAAGCTATTAACCAAAACAAACTCATTATCTTTAATCCATATTCCAAAAGACCTGATCAATCTTTGAATCACATCCTAACACTCCCCCTTGATTCAAGTTGCAGATGTCAAGTAATCCTCTAAGGTAGCATAACTTTTCTTTTGATAAGGCCTTCCTAAGTATGTCTGCCAGCTGCTCATTGATGTTATAATACTTCAAGTGTTAGACCCCGAACTTTTGATGAAAATTAGAAATATTAAAATGAATTTAAATGAGAAAGAAATTGGTGAGAAAATT
>JAOTAZ010000008.1:23769428-23781113 GCA_025629785.1 Erythroxylum oxycarpum | reverse complement strand
TATTCTAGCTATTCCCGGGTCAAAAGGGTTTGCCCCGGTTAGGTTCTCCGACCTCTGCGTGGATACCGTTAGAGACGATCTCCTTTGGTCGTTATGGTTCATTATGGTTTGATGTTATTATATAGAAACATGGATTCTGGCTTTCGGGAAGGTCCAGAAACAAAAATTTTTGTTTTCTGCACCGTGTACATGTGATGTACACACCGGGATTTTCCTACAAGAGTATGACCGCATATGGCCGTAGCAAGTGCCCACAGCCCTAACCTGCTCGACCGACGGTGACGATAATGGGAGCAAGGCTAAAATACAAGAGTTTTTGATGGGAAACTGGCAATTTGTGACCGACTGGGCTTGTTTCTGCTATTTTCTTACCACAGAGTATGACGCACATGGTCATAGCAAGTGTCCACGGCCCCAACTTGGTCGACGGATAGTGTCGATCATAGGAGCTAGGCTATAATACACTAGTTTTTTATGGGAAACTGCCGATTCGTGACCGACTGCGGCTTGTTTCCGCTATTTTCCTATCAGAGAGTATGACCGCACAATGCTGTAGCAAGTGCCCATGGCCCAAACTTGGTCGACCGACGGTGCCGATCATGGGAACTAGGCTATAATACACGAGTTTTTGATGGTCTAATGGCGGTTCGTGATTGACTGCGGCTTGTTTCGCTATTTTTTTACCACAGAGTATGACCGCACAAGGCCATAGAAAGTTCCTACAGCCCCAAACTTGATGGGAAACTGGGGATTGTTTCCCCTATTTTCCTACCACAGAATGTGACCACACAAGGTCGTAGCAAGTGCCCACGGCCCCAACCTGGTCGAGCGATATTGCTGATCATGGGAGCTAGGCTATAATACAAGAGTTTTTGATGGGCAAATGGCGATTCGTGACCGACTGCGGCTTGTTTCCGCTATTTTCCAACCACAGAGTTTGACCGCACATATCCGTAAGATGTGGCCACGGCCCAAATCTGGTCGTCCGAAGGTGCCAATCATTGGAGTTAGGCTATAATACAAGAGTTTTTGACGGGAAATTGACAATTTATGATCGACTGGGTATGACCGCATATGGTTGACAGAGTATGACCGCACATGGTCGTAGCAAGTGTCCACGGCCCAAACCTGGTTGACTGACGGTGCCAATCATGGGAGCTAGGCTATAATACATGAGTTTTAGACGAGAAATTGGCGACTTGTGATGACTGAGGCATGTTTCTGCTATTTTTCTATCACAGAGTATGACACCACATGGCCGTAGCAAGTGCCTACGGTTCAAACCTTGTTGACTGACGGTGCCAATCATGGGAGTTAGGCTATATTACATGAGTTTTTTATGAGAAACTAGCGATTCGTGACCGATTGGGGCTTGTTTCTGCTATTTTACTACCGCATGGTTTGACCGCACATGGCCGTAGAAAGTGGCTACAGCGCCAACCTGGTCAAGCGACAGTGCCGATCATGTGAACAAGGCTATAATACAGTAGTTTTTGAAGAGAAATTGACAATTCGTGACCGACTGTGGCATGTTTGCGCTATTTTCCTACCACAGAATATGACCGCACATGGCCGTAGCAAGTGCCCACGGCCCCAACCTGGTCGACCGACGGTGCCGATCATTAGAACATGGCTATAATACACGAGTTTTTGATGGTCAAATGGCGGTTCTTGACTGACTGCCGCTTTTTTCTGCTATTTTTTTACCACAAAGTATTACTGCACAAGGCTGTAGCAAGTGCCTACGGCCCCAGCCTGTTCGACTGATAGTGCCAATCATAGGAGCAAGGCTATAATCCACGAGTTTTTGATGGGAAACTGGCGTCTTGTGATGATTGCAACTTGTTTCTGCTATTTTCCTACCACAGAGTATAACCGAACATGGGCATAGCATATGCCCACAGCCCCAACCTGGCATACCGATAGTGTCAATCATGGGAGCAAGGCTATAATACAAGAGTTTTTTATGGGAAACTGGCAATTCGTGACCGACTGGGGCTTGTTTCCGTTATTTTCCTACCACAGTGTATGACCGCACATGGCCATAGCAAGTGCCTATGGCCCCAACTTGATCAACTGATAGAGCCGATCATAGGAGCAACGCTATAATACAAGAGTTTTTAATGGGAAACTGGCGATTCGTGACTGACTACGGCTTGTTTCCGCTATTTTCCTACCAGAGAGTATGACCGTACATGGCCGTAGCAAGTGCCCACGGCCCCAACCTGATCGACCGACGATGTCGATCGTGGGAGCTAGGCTATAATACACGAGTTTTTAATGGGTAAATGGCGATTCATGACCGAATGAGGTTTTTTTCCACTATTTACCAACCACGGAGTTTGACCGCACATATCCGTAGGAAGTGCCCACGGCCCTAACATGGTCGTCCAACGGTGCCAATCATTAGAGCTAGGCTATAATACAAGAGTTTTTGACAGGAAATTGGCGATTTGTGATCTACTGGGGATTGTTTCCGCTATTTTCCTACCACAGAGTACGACCGCACATGGCCGTAGCAAGTGCCCACTGCCCCAACCTGGTCGACCGATAGTGCCAATCATGGGATCTAGGCTATAATACATGAATTTTTTATCGAAAAATAGCGATTCGTGACCGACTGGGGTTTGTTTCAGCTATTTTCCTACCATAGAGTATGACCGCACATGGTCGTAGCAAGTGCCCACGGCCCAAACCTGGTTGACTAACGGTGACAATAATGGTAGCTAGGCTATAATACACGAGTTTTTGATGAGAAACTAGCGATCCGTTACCAATTTTGTCTTGTTTCCGCTATTTTCCTACCACATAGTATGACCGTACATGGCCGTAGAAAGTGGCTACAGCCCCAACCTGGTCGACTGACGGTGCTGATCATGGTAGCAAGGCTATAATACATGAGTTTTTGATCGGAAACTAGCGATTCGTGCCTATCATGGTAGCAAGGCTATAATACGGTGCTGATCATGGTACCGAGTGCGGCATGTTTGTGCTATTTTCCTACCACAGAGTATGATCGCACATTACCGTAGCAAGTGCCCACGGCCCCAACCTGATCGACCGACGGTGCCGATCATGGGAAGTAGGTTATATAATACACGAGTTTTTGCTGGTCAAATGCTCAGCTACTTTTCTACCAGAAAGTATGACCGCACAAGGCCGTAGCAAGTGCCTACGGCCCCAACCTGGTCGACCGACAATGTCGATCATTGGAACTAGACTATAATACACGAGTTTTACACGGGAAATTGGTGACTTGTGATGATTGCAGCTTGTTTCCGCTATTTTCCTACCACAGAGTATGACCGCACATAGGCGTAGCATATGTCCACAGCCCCAACCAGGCAGACCGACAGTGTCGATCGTGGGAGCAAGGCTATAATACACGAGTTTTTGTTTGGAAACTTGCGATTCGTGACCGACTGGGGCTTGTTTCCGCTATTTTCCTACCACAGTGTATGACCGCACATGGCTGTAGCAAGTGCCTACGGCCCCAACATGGTCGACTGATAGTGCCGATCATGGGAGCAAGGCTATAATCCACAAGTTTTTAATAGGAAAATGGCGATTCGTGACCGACTGGGGCTTGTTTCCACTATTTTTCTACCAGAGAGTATGACCATACATGGCCGTAGCAAGAGTTCACGGCCCCAACCTGATCAACCGACGGTATCGATAATGGGACGTAGGCTGTAATAAACGAGTTTTTGATGGTCAAATGGCAGTTCATGACTGACTGTGGCTTGTTTTTGCTATTTTTCTACCACAGAGTATTGCCGAACATGGCTGTAGAAAGTGCCTACAGCGCCAACCTTGTCAACCGACGGTGCCGATCATGGGGGCAAGGTTATAATACAGGAGTTTTTGATGGGAAACTGGCGATTTGTGACTGACTGGGGCTTGTTTCCTCTATTTTCCTAACACAGAGCATGATCGCACATGGGCCTACCAAATGCCCACAGCCCCAACCTAGTTGACAGATAGTGCCGATCATGGCAGCAAGGCTATAATACACGAGTTTTTGATGGGAAACCGGCGATTCGTGACCGACTAGGGCTTGTTTTCGCTATTTTTCTACCAGAGAGTATGACCATACATGGCCGTAGCAAGTGCCCACGGCCCCAACCTGATCAACCGATGGTACCGATAATGGCAACTAGGCTATAATACACGAGTTTTTGATGGTCAAATGGCGGTTCCTAATTGACTACGGCTTGTTTTTGCTATTTTTCTACCACAGAGTATGATCGAACATGGCTGTAGAAAGTGCCTATAGCCCCAACCTTGTCGACCGACGATGCCGATCATGGGAGCAAAGCTATAGTACACAAGTTTTTGATGGGAAACTAGCGATTCGTGACCGATTGGAGCTTGTTTTCGCTATTTTCCTACCACAGAGTATGACCGCATATGGCCGTAGCAAGTGCCCACGGCCCCAACTTGGTCGACCAACAGTGCTGATCATGGTAGCAAGGCTATAATACACGATTTTTTTATAGGCAATTGGCGATTTGTGACCGACTGCGGCTTTTTTACGCTATTTTCCTACCACAAAATATGACCGCAAATGGCCGTAACAAGTGCCTACGGCCATAACCTGATCGACCGACAATGCCGATCAAGGGAACAAGGCTATAATACAGGAGTTTTTGATGGGAAACTAACAATTCGTGACAGAATGGGGGTTGTTTCCGTTATTTTCCAACCACATAGTATGACCGTACATGGTCGTAGCAAGTGCCCACGGCTAGAACCTGGTCAACCGATAGTGCCGATCACCGTAGCTAGGGTATAATACAAGAGTTTTTGATGGGCAAATGTCGAATCGTGACCAACTACGGCTTGTTTTCGCTATTTTGCAACCACAGAGTTTGACCGCACGTGTCTGCAGCAACCTGGTCGTCCGACGGTGCCAATCATTGGAGCTAGGCTATAATACACGAGTTTTTGACAGGAAACTGGCGATTTGTGACCGACTAGGGCTTGTTTTTGCTATTATCCTACCACAGAGTATGACAATACATGGCCGTAGCAAGGGCCTACGGCCTAAACCTGGTTGACCGATAGTGCCGATCATGGGAGCTCAGCTATAATACACGAGTTTTTGATGGGCAAATGGCGATTCCTGACCGACTGGGGCTTGTTTCCGCTATTTTCCTACCACAGAGTATGAACGCAAATGGACGCGGAAAATGCCCACGGCCAAAACCTGGTTGACTGACCATGCCGATCATGGGAGCAAGCCTATAATACACGAGTTTTAGACGGGAAATTGTCGACTTGTGATGATTGCGGCTTGTTTCTGCTATTTTCCTACCACAGAGTATGACCGCACATGGGCGTAGCAAATGCCCACAATCCCAAATTGACCGACCGACAGTGCCGATCATGGTAGCAAGGCTATAATAGAAGAGTTTTTCATAGGAAACTAGCGATTCATCACCGAATGGGGCTTGTTTCTGTTATTTTCCTACCACAGAGTATGACCGCACATGGTCGTAGCAAGTGCCTACGGCCCCAATATGGTCGACTGATAGTGCCGATCGTGGGAGCAAGGCTAATACACGAGTTTTTGATGGCAAATTGGCAATTCGTGACCGACTGTGGCTTGTTTCAGCTTTTTTCCTACCAAAAAATATGAACGCATATGGCCGTAGCAAGTGCTCCCGGCCCCAACCTGGTCGACCGACTGTGTCGATCATGGGAGCTAGGCTATAATACACCAGATTTTGACGAGAAACTGGCGATTTGTCATGACTGCGGCTTGTTTTCGCTTTTTTTTTACCATAAAGTAAGACCGCACATGGCCGTAGCAAAAGCCTACGGCCCCAACCTGGTTGACCGACAGTGCCGATCATGGGAACTAGGCTATAATACAAGAGTTTTTGAGGTGTAAATGGCGATTCGTGATTGACTGGGGTTTGTTTCAGCTATTTTCCTACCACAGAGTATGACTGCACATGATCGTATCAAGTACCCACGGCCTTAACCTGGTCGACCAACGGTGTCTATCATGGGAACTAGGCTATAATACACGAGTTTTTAATGGGCAAATGACGATTCATGACTGACTAGGGCATGTTTCCTCTATTTTCCTACCACAAAGTATGATCGCACATGGCCGTAGCAAATGCCCATGGCACCAACATGGTAGACCGACGGTGTCGATCATTGCTCTTATAATACACGAGTTTTTGATGGAAAACTGGCGATTCGTGAACGACTGCGGCTTGTTTATGCTATTTTTGTACCACAAAGTATGACCGCGCATGATCGTAGCAAGTGCCCACGACCCCAACCTGGTCGACCGACGGTGCAAATCATGGGAGCAAGGCTATAATACAGGAGTTTTTGATGAGCAACTGGCGATTCGTGACCGACTGTGGCTGGCTTCCTCTATTTTTCTACCACAGAGTATGACAGCACATGGCTGTAGCAAGTGCCCACGAGCCCAACCAGGTCGACAGACGGTGCCGATCATGGTAGCTAGGCTATAATACACGAGTTTTTGATGAGTAACTGGCGATTCGTGACCGATTAGGGCTTGTTTATGCTATTTTCCTACCACATAGTATGACCGCACATTGCTGTATAAAGTGTCTACGTCCCCAACCTGGTCGACCGATGGTGCCGATCATGGGGGCTAGGCTATAATACACAAGTTTTTGATGGGAAACTGTCGATTTGTGACCGACTGCGGCATGTTTTCGTTATTTTCCTACCACAGAGTATGACCGCACATGGCCGTAGCAAGGGCCTACAGCCTCAACCTAGTCGACCGATAGTGCCGATCATGGGAACTCGGCTATAATACACAAGTTTTTGATGGGAAAATGGCGATTCGTGACCGACTGGGGCTTATTTTCGCTATTTTCCTCCCACAAAGTATGAACGCAAATGGACGTGGCAAATGCCCACGGCCAAAACCTGGTTGACTGACGATGCCGATCATAGACGCAAGCCTATAATACACGAGTTTTAGACGGGAAATTGTCGACTTGTGATGATTGCGGCTTGTTTTCGCTATTTTCCTACCATAGAGTATGACCGCACATGGGCGTAGCAAATGCCCACAGTCCCAACTTGGCCGACCGACAGTGCCGATCATGGGAGCAAGGCTATAATACACGAGTTTTTCATCGGAAACTGGCGATTCATAACTGACTGGGGCTTGTTTCCGCTGTTTTCCTACAATAGAGTATGACCACACATGGCTGTAGCAAGTGCCTACGGCCCCAATATGGCCGACTGATAATGCCGATCATGGGAGCAAGGCTATAATAAATGAGTTTTTGATGGGAAACTGGCAATTTATGACGGACTGCGGCTTGTTTTCACTTTTTTCCTACCACAGAGTATGACCTGACATGGCCGTAGCAGGTGCCTACGTCCCCAATATGGTCAACTGATAGTGCCGATTATAGGAGCAAGGCTACAATACACGAGTTTTTGATCGGAAACTGGCAATTCAAGACCGACTGCAGCTTGTTTCTACTATTTTTCTACCACAGAATATGATCGCACATGGCAGTAGAAAGTGCCTACCGCCCCAACCTGGTCGACCGACGGTGCCGATCATGGGAGCTAGGCTATAATACAGGAGTTTTTGATGAGAAACTGGCGATTCGTGACCGATTGGGGCTTGCTTCTGCTTTTTTCCTACCACATAGTATGACCGCACATAGTCGTAGAAAGTCCCTACAGCACCAACCTGGTCGACCGATGGTGCCGATCGTGGGAGCTAGGCTATAATACACGAGCTTTTGATGGAAAATTGACGATTTGTTAACGACTGCGGCATGTTTTCGCTATTTTCCTACCACAGAGTTTGATTGCACATGGCCGTAGCAAGTGCCCATGGCCCCAACCTTCTTGACCAATAGTGCCGATCATAGGAGTAAGACTATAATACGCGAGATTTTGATGGGCAACTAGCGATTCGTGACCGACTGCGGCTTGTTTCCGCTATTTTCCTACCACAGAGTATGACCGACTGCGGCTTGTTTCAATTATTTTACTACCACAAAAAATGACCATACGTGGCCGTATCAAGTGCCTATTGCCCCAACCGAGTCAACAGATAGTACCGATGATGGGAGCTAGGCTATAATACACGAGTTTTCGATAGGAAACTGGAGATTCGTGATCGATTAGGGCTTGTTTCCGCTATTTTCCTACCACATAGTATCACCACACATAGCCGTAGAAATTGCCCACAGCCCCAACCTGGTCGACTGACGGTGTCGATCATGGAAGCAAGGCTATAATACACAAGTTTTTGATGAGAACTGGCGATTCGTGACCGACTGGGGCTTGTTTTCGCTATTTTACTACCACAGAGTATGACCGCAGATAGCTGTAGCAAGTGCCCACGGCCCCAACCTAGTCGACCGATGGTGCCGATCTTGGGAGCTAGGCTATAATACACGTGTTTTTGATGGGCAGCTGGGGATTCGTGACCGAGTGCGGTTGGTTTGTGCTTTTTTCCTACCACAGAGTATGACCAAAAATGGCCGTAGCAAATGCCCACAACCCCAACTTGGTTTTCCGACCGTGCCAATCATGGGAGATAGGCTATAATACGCGAGTTTTTGACGGGAAACTGGCGATTTATGATGACTGCGGCTTGTTTCCTCTAATTTCCTACTACAGAGTATGACCGCACATGGGCGTAGCAAGTGCCCACGGCCACAACCTGGTTGACTGACGATGCCAATCATGGGAGCAAGGTTATAATACACGAGTTTTTGATGGGCAACTGGAGATTCGTGATCGATTGTGGCCTGTTTCCGCAATTTTCCTACCACACAGTATGACCGGACATGGCCGTAGAAGTGCCTATAGCCCGAACCTGGTCAATCGACGGTGCCGATCATGGGAGCATGGCTATAATACAGGAGCTTTTGATGGGAAACTGGCGATTCGTGACCGACTGCGGCATGTTTCCGCTATTTTCCTACCACAGAGTATGACTGCACATGGCCGTGCAAGTGTCCACGGCCCCAACCTGGTCAACAGACGCTGCCGATAATGGGAACTAGGCTACATTACACGAGTTTTTGTTGGTCAAATGGCAATTCATGACTGACTGTGGCTTGTTTCCGCCATTTTCTTACAACATAGTATGACCGCACATGGCCGTAGCAAGTGTTGGTGGCCCAACCAGGCCGACCGACGGTTTCGATCATGGGAGCAAGGCTATAAAATATAAGTTTTTGGTTGGAAACTGATGATTGGTGACTGACTGGGGCTTGTTTCCGCTATTTTCCTACCATAGAGTATGACTGCCTATGGCCGTAGCAAGTGCCTACGGCCATAACTTTGTCGACCAACGGTGCCGATCATCGTAGCTAGGCTATAATACACGAGTTTTTGATGAGAAACTGACCATTTGTGACCGACTGCGGCTTGTTTCCGCTATTTTCCTACCACAGAGTATGACCGCACATGACCGTAGCAAGTGCCCACGGCCCCAACCTGGTCTACTGACGGTGATGATCATGTGAGCAAAGCTATAATACTCGAGTTTTTATGGGCAACTGGCGATTTGTGACCGACGGCGGCTTGTTTCCGCTATTTTTGTATCACAGAGTATGACCGCACATGGTCGTAGGAAGTGCCTACGGCCCGAACTTGTTAGACCGATATTGCCGATCATGGTAACTAGGCTATAATACACGATTTTTTAATGGTCAAATGGCAATTTGTGACCAACTGCAACTTGTTTCTGCTAATTTCTTACCACAGAGTATGACCGCACATTGCCGTAGCAAGTGCCAACGGCCCAACCTGGTCGACCGACAGCGCCAATCATGGGAACTAGGCTATATTTCAAGAGTTTTTGTTTGTCAAAGGGCGATTCGTGACCGACTGTGGCTTGTTTCCGCTATTTTCTTACCACAAAGTATGACCGCACATGGCCGTTGCAAGTGCCAACAGCCCCAACCTGGTCGACCAACGGTGCTGATCATGGGAACTAGGCTATAATACATGAGTTTTTGATGAGAAACTGGCAATTTGTGACCGACTACGGCTTGTTTGTGCTATTTTCCTACCACAGAGTATGACCGCACATGGCCGTAGTGAGTGCCCACGGCCCCAACCCGGTCTACCGACGGTGCCAATCATATAAACAAGGCTATAATACATGAGTTTTTTGTGGGCAACTGGCGATTCGTGACCTACTGCGGCTTGTTTCCATTATTTTCCTACCACAGAGTATGACCGCACATGGCCGTAGGAAGTGCCTATGGCACCAACCTGGTAGACCGAGAGTGCCGATCATGGGAGCTAGGCTATAATACACGACTTTTTGATGTTAAAATGGCGATTCGTGACTGACTGCAGCTTGTTTCTGCTATTTTCTTACCACATAGTATGACTGCACATGGCCATAGCAAGTGCCGACGACCCCAACCTGGCCGACCGACGATGTCGATCATAGGAGCAAGGCTATAATACACGAGTTTTTGATTAGAAACAGGCGATTCGTGATCGAATGGGGCTTGTTTCCGCTATTTTCCTATCGCAGAATATGACAGCACATGGCCGTAACAAGTGCCTACGGCCATAACCTGGTCGACCGATAGTACCGATCATAGAAGCTAGGCTATAATACACGAGTTTTTGATGGGCAACTGGCGATTCGTGACCGACTGGGGCTTGTTTCCGCTATTTTCCTACCATAGAGTATGACCACACATGGCCATAGCAAGTGCCTACGGCCTTAACCTGGTCGACCGACAGTGTCGATCATAGGAACTAGGCTATAATACACGAGTTTTTGATAGGCAAATGACGATTTGTGACCGACTGGGGCTTGTTTCCGCTATTTTCCTACCACAAAGTATGAACGCACATGGTCTTATCAGGTGCCCATGACCTCAACATGGTCGACCAATGGGGCGGATCATGGGAGCTAGGCTATAATACACGAATTTTTGATGAGAAACTGGCGATTTGTGACCGACTGCGGCTTGTTTCCGCTCTTTTCCTACCTCAGAGTATGACCGCACTGTAGGAAAATCCCGATGTGTGCATCACATTCACATGGTGCGGAAGACAAAAATTTTTTACCCAACAACCCAAACTCTTTAAGAACTTTGGTTCTCCCCATATTATGATTTCTTATTTATACACGACACAAGTGGCTTTGATACCACTATAGGAAAATCCCGGTGTGTGCATCAAATGCACACGGTGCGGAAAACAAAAATTTTTGTTCCAGGACCTTCCCGAAAGCCAGGATCCATGTGTCTATATAACAATGTCAAACCATAACGACCAACAGAGACCGTCTCTAACTGTATCCACGCAGAGATCAGAAAACCTAACCGGGACAAATCCTTTGACCCAGGAATAGCTAGAATAAAGTGAAGACTGCTAGATCTTACCTTATTCTTGAAGAGCTAAAGGAGGAGACGATGAACCCTTGGAGAAGAGAGGAGAGTCGTAGATGTTAGAGAGAAGCTTGAAACTTTTTCAAGAAAACTTAACAATTAAGTCTTCTCTCATCTCATGTCTCTCAAGACCATCATCGATCATCAACTCCTTATATTTGCTTTTTAAAAACATGTCTTTAACACTTTAAAGACTTTAATAGCAAGCCTCCACGTTGATGTCAAAAAATAATAAAATAACCTATGTAATTATTATCTTTGACCAAGTCTCTTCTCCTCCCAAAGC
>JAOTAZ010000008.1:23734926-23752689 GCA_025629785.1 Erythroxylum oxycarpum | reverse complement strand
TCCGGTGAAATCATCGATGATGGTTCACTCACCGAGTTCGCAATTCTCAACAAAATTGCAATGTGGCTTTTCAGGTATGAGTCAGGAGACCTAGTTCATTAGTCAGACTTAAGGAACCTTTTTGGATAGAGTTATGGCTCAGAGGTCTGTCAGCTGTCACTAGGAGTTTTTAGCTTAAGTTTTGTTGTACTGCTAGTTCTTGCTTAAGCTTTGTAATTAAGTTGTTGATGGTATCAGTGTAAACTTGACGAATGAATGGTTTTTGAGATTACTGATTTTCGAGTATGTTAATTGATGCCATGTGTTAGCTAGATTGCCATGTGTATATCGGATTTGTGTACTTGGATGCCCTTAGGGTATTCGGGTATTTGCTTTATGGTATTGGGATGTTGCATCGTCGGCACTTGCTACTGCCTTGTGCGGTCATACTCTTTAGTGGGAAAATAGCGGAAACAAGCCCCAATCGATCACGAATCGCCAGCTTATCATCAAAAACTCGTGTATTATAGCCTTGGCCCCTATGATCAACGCTGTCGGTTGACTAGGTTAGGGTCGTGGGCATTTGCTACGGCCATGTGCGGTCATTCTCTGAAGTAGAAAATTAATGGAAACAAGTTTCAGTCTGTCACGAATCGCTAGGTTCCCATAAAAAACTCGTGTATTATAGCCTCGTTCCCATGATCGGCACCATCGGTCGACCAGGTTGGGGCCATGGGCCCTTACTACGGCCATGTGTGGTCATACTCTGTAGTAGGAAAATAGCTTAAACAAGTCCCATTCGGTCATGAATCGCCAGCTTCTCATCAAAAACTCATGTATTATAGCCTTGCCCCCCATTATCGGCAGCGTCGATCGACCAGGTTGTGGCCGTCGGCACTTGCTACGGTCATGTGCGGTTATGCTCTGTGGTAGGAAATTAGCGGAAACAAGCTTTAGTCTATCACGAATCGCCAGGTTCCCATCTAAAACTCATGTATTATAACCTTGCTCCCTTGATCGGCACCGTTGGTCGATCAGGTTGGGGTCGTGGGCTCTTGCTACGGCCATGTGCAGTCATACTCTGTAGTGGGAAAATAGTGGAAACATGCCCAAGTCGGTCATGAATCGCCAGTTTCCCACAAAAAAACCCATGTATTATGGCCTTGGCCCCCATGATCGACACCGTCGGTTGATCGGGTTGGGATCGTCGGCACTTGCTACGGCCTTGTGCGGTTAAACTCTTTAGTAGGAAAATAGCATAAACAAGCCCCAGTTAGTCTCGAATTGATAGTTTCCCATGAAAAAACTCGTGTATTATAGCCTTGCCCACTATGATCGGCACCGTCGGTTGAACGAGTTGGGACCGTAGACACTTCCAACAGCCATTTGCGGTCATACATTGTAGTAGGAAAATAGCAAAAACAAGCCCCAGTCGATCATGAATTGCTAGCTTCTCATCAAAAACTCGTGTATTATAGCCTTGCCCCCATTATCGGCACTGTCGGTCGACCAGGTTGTGGCTGTGGGCACTTGCTATGGCCATGTGCAGTCATGCTCTGCAGTAGGAAATTAACGGAAAAAAGTTTCACTCGGTCAGGAATCACCAGGTTCCCATCAAAAACTCATGTATTGTACCCTTGCTCCCATAATGCGCACCGTTGGTCGATCAGATTGGGGTCGTGGGCACTTGATACGGCCATGTGCGGTCATACTATTTGGTAAGAAATTTGTGAAAACAAGCTTCAATCGTTCACGAATTGCCGGGATCCCATTAAAAATTTGTGTATTATAGCCTTGCTCCCATGATCGGCTCCGTCGGTCAGCCAGGTTGGGGCCATGGGCACTTGCTACGGCCATGTGCGGTCATACTCTGTGATTGGAAAATAGTGGAGGCAAGCCCCAATCGGTCACGAATCGCCAGGTTCCCATCAAAAACTCGTGTATTATAGCCTTGCCCCTATGATCGGCACCATTGGTTGGCTTGGATGGGATCGTCGGCACTTGCTACGACCATGTGCGGTCATACTCTGTAGTAGGAAAATAACAGAAACAAGCCCCAGTCGATCATGAATCGCCAGTTTCCCACAAAAAACCCATGTTTTTTGGCCTTGGCCCCTATGATCGACACCGTCGGTTGACCGGGTTAGGATCGTCTGTACTTGCTACGGCCTTGTGCGGTAATACTCTTTTGCGAGCAAATAGCAGAAACAAGCCCCAATCGGTCACAAATTGCCAGTTTCCCATCAAAAACTTGTTTATTATAGCCTTGCTCCCATGATCGGCACCATCGGTTGACTTGGTTGGGATCGTCGGCACTTGCTACGGCCATGTACGGTCATACTCTGTAGTAGGAAAATAGTGGAAACAAGCCCAAGTCGGTCATGAATCTCCAGTTTCCTACAGAAAACCCATGTATTATGGCCTTGGCTCCCATGATCGACACCGTCGGTTTACCTGGTTGGGATCGTCAGCACTTGCAACGGCCTTGTGCGGTCAAACTCTTTAGTGGGAAAATAGCATAAACAAGCTGCAGTCGGTCACAAATCGCCTGTTTCCCATCAAAAACTCGTGTATTATATCCTTGCTCCCATGATTGGCATCGTCGGTCAACAAGGTTGGGGCCATGGGCACTTGCTACGGCCATGTGCGGTCATACTCTGTAGTAGGAAAATAGTGGAAACAAGCCCCAGTCAGTCTCGAATCGCTAGTTTCCCATCAAAAACTCGTGTATCATAGCCTTGCCCCCAACGATCTGCACCGTCGGTTGAATGGTTTAGGGCCATCAACACTTCGTAAGGCCATTTGCGATCATACATTGAAGTGGGAAAATAGCAGAAACAAGCCCCAGTCGGCCGCGAATCGCTAGGTTCCCATAAAAAACTTATGTGTTATAACCTTACTCCTATGATCTGCACCGTTGGTCGACCAGGTTAGGGCCGTGGCCAATTGTTACGGCCATGTGCGTTCATAATTTGTGGTTGGAAAATAGCGGAAACAAGTCCCAGTTGATCACGAATCGCCAGCTTTTCATCAAAAACTCGTGTATTATAGACTTGCCCTTTATGATCGGCACCGTCGGTCGCCTAGGTTGGGGCCGTGGGCACTTGCTACGGCCATGTGCGATCATGCTTTGCAGTAGGAAATTAACGAAAAAAAAACTTTATTCGGTCACGAATCACCAGGTTCCCATAAAAAACTCGTGAATAGCCTTGCTCCCATAATCGGCATCGTCGGTCGACTAGGTTGACGTCGTGGGCACTTGCTACGACCATATGCGGTCATAATCTATGGTTGGAAAATAGTAGAAACAAGCCCCAGTCGGTCACGAATCGCCAGCTTCATAACAAAAACGCGTGTATTATAGCCTTCCTCCCATGATCGGCACCGTCGATAGACCAGGTTGGGGCGGTGGGCACTTGCTACGGCCATGTGCGATCATACTCTGTAGTAGGAAAATAACAACAACAAGCCACATTCGGTCACGAATCGTCAGTTTCTCATAAAAAACTCGTGCATTGTAGCCTTGCCCCAATGATCGGCACCGTCAGTTGACATGGTTGAGGCTGTCGGCACTTGCTACGGCCATGTGTGGTCATACTCTGTAGAGAGAAAATAGCGAAAACAAGCCCCAGAAGGTCACAAAATGCCAGCTTTTCATCAAAAACTCGTGTATTATATATCCTTGCCCCCCATAATCCGCACCAACGGTCAACTAGGATGGGTCCGTGGGCACTTGCGACGACCATGTGCGGTCATGCTCTGCAGTAGGAAATTAGCATAAACAAGCTTCAATTTGTCACGAATCGTGAGGTTCCCATCAAAAACTCGTGTATTATAGCCTTGCTCCCATGATCGGCACCGTCGGTCAACCAGGTTGGGGTCATGGGCTCTTGCTACGGCCATGTGCAGTCATACTCTGTAGTGGGAAAATTGCAGAAAGAAGCCCCAATAGGTCACGAATCGCCAGTTTCTCATAAAAAACAAGTGTATTATAGCCTTGCTCCCATGATCGGCACCGTCGGTCGACCAAGTTAGGGCCGTGGGTACTAGCTACGGTCATGTGCAATCATACTCTGTAGTAGGACAATAGCGAAAACAAGTGTTAGTAGGTCACGAATCGCCAGTTACCCATCAAAAACCCGTGTAATATGGCCTCACCCCCATGATCGACACCGTCAGTTGACCGCATTGGGATCGTCGGCACTGTCTATGGCCTTGTACGGTCATACTCTTTAGTGGGAAAATAGCAGAAACAAGCCCCAGTCGGTCACGAATCATCGGTTTCTCATCAAAAACTCGTGTATTATACTTGCTCCCATGATCGTCACCGTCGGTCAACCAGATTGGGGCTGTGGGCACTTACTATGGCCATGTGCGGTCATACTCTATATTAGGAAAATAGAGGAAACAAGCCCCAGTCGGTCACGGATCGCAGTTTCTCATTAAAAACTCGTGTATTATAGCCTTAGCCCCCATGATCGGCACCATCGGTCACCTAGGTTAGGGCCGTGGGCACTAGCTACAGCCATGTGCGGTCATGCTCTGTAGTAGGAAATTAGCAAAAAAATGCTTCATTCGATCACGAATTGCCAGGTTCCCATCAAAAACTCGTGTATTATAGCCTTGTTCCCATAATCGGCACTGTCGGTCAACCAGGTTCGGGCCGTGAGCACTTGATACGACCATGTGCGGTCATACTATTTAGTAAGAAATTTGCAAAAACAAGGTCCAGTCAGTCATAAATTGCCAGGATCCCATCAAAGACTCGTGTATTGTAGCGTTGCTCCCATGATCCGCACCGTCAGTCGACTAGGTTGGGGTTGTGGGCACTTGCTACGGCCATGTACGGTCATACTCTATAATAGGAAAATAGCGAAAACAAGCCCCATTCGGTCACGAATCGCCAGTTTCCCATCAAAAAGACGTGTACTATAGCCTTGCTCCCATGATCGGCACCGTAGATCAACCAGGTTGGGGTTAAACTTTGTAGTACGAAAAGAGCGAAAACAAGCCCCAGTCGGTCACGAATTGCCAATTTCTCATCAAAAGCTCGTCCATTATAGCCTTGCTCCCAAGATCGGCACCGTTGGTCGATCAGGTTGGGGTCGTTGGCACTTGCTACGGCCATGTGCGGTCATACTCTGTAGTAGGAAAATAGCGGAAACAAGCCCCAGTCGGTCACGAATCGCCAACTTCTCATCAAAAACTCGTGTATTATAGCTTTGCCCCCATGATTAGCACAGTCGGTCAACCCGGTTCGGACCATGGGCACTTGTTACAGCCATGTGCGGTCATGTTCTGCAATAGGAAATTAGCGGAAACAAGCTTTAGTCGGTCACGAATCGCTAGGTTCCCATAAAAAACTCGTGTATTATGGCCTTGCTCCCATGATCGGCACCGTCGGTCAACTAGGATGGGGCCGTGGGCACTTCCTACGACCATGTGCAGCCATACTCTATAATGGGAAAATAGCATAAACAAGACCCAGTCGGTCATAAATTGCCAGTTTCTCATCAAAAAGTCGTTTATTATAGCCTTGCTCCCATGATCGGCACTGTCGGTTGACTAGGTTGGGGTCGTGGGCTCTTGCTACAGCCATGTGTGGTCATACTTTGTAGTCGAAAAATAGCGGAAACAAGCCCCAGTCAGTCACCAATCGCCAGTTTCTCATGAAAAACTCATGTATTATAGTCCGGTTTCGATGATCAGCACTGTCAGTCGACCAGGTTGGTGTCATGGGCAATGGCTACGGTCGTGTACAGTCATACTCTACAGTAGGAAAATAGCATAATCAAGCCGCAATCAGTCACGAATCGGCAGTTTCCCACCAAAAGCTTGTCAATTATAGCCTTACTCCCATGATCGGCGTCGTTTGTCAACCAGGTTGGGGCCATGGGCACTTGTTACCGCCATATGTGGTCATACTCTATAGTAGGAAAATAGTGGAAACAAGCCCCAGTAGGTTACGAACGGCCAGGTTCCCATAAAAAACTCATGTATTATAGCCTTGCCCCCTATGATCGACAACGTCAGTTGACCGAGTTAGGACCGTCGACACTTACTACGGCCATGTGCGGTCATACTCTGTAGTGGGAAAATAGCAGAAACCAGCCCCAGTTGGTAACGAATCGCCAGTTTCTCATCATAAACGTGTTTATTATAGCCTTGTGCCTATGATCGGTACTGTTGGTTAACCAGTTTGGGGCCGTGGGCACTTGCTACGGTCGTGTGCGGTCATACGCTGTGGTAGGAAAATAGCGGAAACAAGCCCCAGTCGGTGACTAATCGCCAGGTTCCCTCAAAAACCCGTGTATTATATCCTTGCTCCCATGACCGACACTATCGGTCGACCAGGTTGGGGTCATAGGCACCTGCTAAGGCCATGTGCGGTGATACTATGTAGTAGGAAAATAGCGGAAACAAGCCCCAATTTTTCACGAATCGCCAGTTTCTCATCAAAAACTCCTGTATTATAGCCTTGCTCCCATGATCGGCACCGTCGGTCCACCAGGTTGGGGCCGTGGGCACTTGCTACAGCTATGTGTGGTCATGCTCTGTAGTAGGAAATTAGCATAAACAAGCTTATGTCTGACACGAATCACAAGGTTCCAACCAAAAACGTGTCTATTTTTGCCTTGCTCCTATGGTTGTCAGCGTCGGTCAACCAGGTTGGGGCCTGGGCACTTGCTACAGCCATGTCCGGTCATACTCTTTAGTATGAAATTTACGAAAACAAGCTCGAGTTAATCATGAATTGCTAGGTTCCTATCAAAAACTCGTGTATTATAGCCTTGGTCTTATGATCAGCACCGTCGATCGACCAGGTTGGGTACGTGGGCACTTGCTATGGTCATGTTCGGTCATACTCTGTAGTATGAAAATAGCAAAAACAAGCTCCAGTCGGTCATGAATTGCCAAGTTCCCATCAAAAACTCGTTTATTATAGCCTTGCCCACGATGATCGGCACTGTCAGTTGACCGAGTTGGGACCGTCAAGACTTGCTATGGCCATGTGCGGTCATACTCTGTGGTGCGAAAATAGCAAAAACGAGCCCAAGTTAGTCACGGATCGTCAGTTTCTCATCACAAACTCGTCTATCATAGACTTCCTCCCATGATCGGCACCATCGGTTGACTAGGTTGGGGTCGTGGGCTCCTTCTACAGGCATGTGCGGTCATACTCTGTAGTAGGAAATTAGTGGAAACAAGCTCTAGTCGCCCACAAATCGCTAGGTTCCCATAAAAAACTTGTGTATTATAGCCTTGCTCCAATGATCGGCACCGTCGGATGACCAAGTTGGGGCCGTGGGCACTTGCGGCGGCCATGTCAAGTCATACTCTTTATTAGGAAAATAGCGGGAACAAGCTTCACTCCGTCACGAATCGCCAGGTTCCCACCACAAACTCGTATATTATATAGCCTTGCCCCTATGATCGGCACTGTCGGTCAACCAGGTTGGGGCCGTGGGAATTTGCTACGGCCATCTACGATCATAAGTTTCTGTAAGAAATTAGCATAAACAAGCTCCAGTCAGTCACGAATCACCAGGTTCCCATAAAAAACGCGTGTATAGTCTTGCCCCCATAAGTGGCACCGTTGGTCTACCAATTTGGGGTCGTGGGCACTTGCTACGGCAATGTGCGGAAATACTCTGTTGTAGGAAAATAGCGAAAACAAGCCCCAGTCGGTCGCAAATCGCCAAGTTCCCATAAAAAACTTGTGTGTTATAACCTTACTCCTATGATCTGCACCATTGGTCGACTAGGTTAGGGCCGTGGCCAATTGCTACGGCCATGTGCGGTTATACTTTGTAGTGAGAAAATAGCGGAAACAAGTCCTAGTTGATCACAAATCGCCAGCTTCTCATCAAAAACTCGTGTATTATAGCCTTGCCCCTTATGATCGGCACCGTCGATCGCCTAGGTTTGGGTCATGGGCACTTGCTACGGCCATGTGCGGTCATGCTTTGCGGTAGGAAATTAACAAAAAAAAAGCTTTATTCGGTCACAAATAGCCAGGTTCCCATCAAAAACTCGTGAATTATAGCCTTGCTACCATAATCGGCACCGTCGGTCGACTAGGTTGGCGTCGTGAGCACTTGCTACGACCATATGTGGTCATACTCTAAGGTTGGAAAATAGTAGAAACAACCCCCAGTCGGTCACGAATCGCCAGTTTCCCATCAAAAACTTGTGTATTATAGCCTTCCTCCCATGATCGGCATCGTCGGTAGACCAGGTTGAAGCCGTGGGCACTTGCTACGGCCATGTGTGATCATAGTCTGTAGTAGGAAAATAGCAAAAACAAGCCACAGTCGGTCACGAATCGTCAGTTTCTCAAAAAAAACTCGTGTATTGTAGCCTTACCCCAATGATCGGCACCGTCAGTTGACCTAGTTAAGGTCATCGGCACTTGCTACGGCCAAGTGCGGTCATACTCTGTACAGAGAAAATAGCAAAAACAAGCCCTAGAAGGTCAGGAAATGCCAGCTTCTCATCAAAAACTCGTGTATTATATATCCTTGCCCCCCATAATCCGCACCATCGGTCAACCAAGTTGGGGCTGTGGGCACTTGCGACGATCATGTGCGGTCATGCTCTACAGTAGGAAATTAGCAGAAACAAGCTTCAATCTGTCACGAATCGCGAGGTCCCATCAAAAACTCGTGTATTATATAGCCTTGCTCCCATGATCGGCACCGTCGGTCAACCAGGTTGGGGTCGTGGGCTCTTGCTACGGCCATGTGCAGTCATACTCTGTAGTGGGAAAATAGTGGAAACATGCCCAAGTCGGTCATGAATCGCCAGTTTCCCACAAAAAAACCCATGTATTATGGCCTTGGCCCCCATGATCGACACCGTCGGTTGATCGGGTTGGGATCGTCGGCACTTGCTACGGCCTTGTGCGGTTAAACTCTTTAGTAGGAAAATAGCATAAACAAGCCCCAGTTAGTCTCGAATTGATAGTTTCCCATGAAAAAACTCGTGTATTATAGCCTTGCCCACTATGATCGGCACCGTCGGTTGAACGAGTTGGGACCGTAGACACTTCCAACAGCCATTTGCGGTCATACATTGTAGTAGGAAAATAGCAAAAACAAGCCCCAGTCGATCATGAATTGCTAGCTTCTCATCAAAAACTCGTGTATTATAGCCTTGCCCCCATTATCGGCACTGTCGGTCGACCAGGTTGTGGCTGTGGGCACTTGCTATGGCCATGTGCAGTCATGCTCTGCAGTAGGAAATTAACGGAAAAAAGTTTCACTCGGTCAGGAATCACCAGGTTCCCATCAAAAACTCATGTATTGTACCCTTGCTCCCATAATGCGCACCG
This sequence comes from Erythroxylum oxycarpum, assembly GCA_025629785.1. NCBI lineage: Eukaryota > Viridiplantae > Streptophyta > Magnoliopsida > Malpighiales > Erythroxylaceae > Erythroxylum > Erythroxylum oxycarpum. Next base: position 23,743,376 of record JAOTAZ010000008.1, on the reverse strand, counting down.
TTGGTCGATCAGATTGGGGTCGTGGGCACTTGATACGGCCATGTGCGGTCATACTATTTGGTAAGAAATTTGTGAAAACAAGCTTCAATCGTTCACGAATTGCCGGGATCCCATTAAAAATTTGTGTATTATAGCCTTGCTCCCATGATCGGCTCCGTCGGTCAGCCAGGTTGGGGCCATGGGCACTTGCTACGGCCATGTGCGGTCATACTCTGTGATTGGAAAATAGTGGAGGCAAGCCCCAATCGGTCACGAATCGCCAGGTTCCCATCAAAAACTCGTGTATTATAGCCTTGCCCCTATGATCGGCACCATTGGTTGGCTTGGATGGGATCGTCGGCACTTGCTACGACCATGTGCGGTCATACTCTGTAGTAGGAAAATAACAGAAACAAGCCCCAGTCGATCATGAATCGCCAGTTTCCCACAAAAAACCCATGTTTTTTGGCCTTGGCCCCTATGATCGACACCGTCGGTTGACCGGGTTAGGATCGTCTGTACTTGCTACGGCCTTGTGCGGTAATACTCTTTTGCGAGCAAATAGCAGAAACAAGCCCCAATCGGTCACAAATTGCCAGTTTCCCATCAAAAACTTGTTTATTATAGCCTTGCTCCCATGATCGGCACCATCGGTTGACTTGGTTGGGATCGTCGGCACTTGCTACGGCCATGTACGGTCATACTCTGTAGTAGGAAAATAGTGGAAACAAGCCCAAGTCGGTCATGAATCTCCAGTTTCCTACAGAAAACCCATGTATTATGGCCTTGGCTCCCATGATCGACACCGTCGGTTTACCTGGTTGGGATCGTCAGCACTTGCAACGGCCTTGTGCGGTCAAACTCTTTAGTGGGAAAATAGCATAAACAAGCTGCAGTCGGTCACAAATCGCCTGTTTCCCATCAAAAACTCGTGTATTATATCCTTGCTCCCATGATTGGCATCGTCGGTCAACAAGGTTGGGGCCATGGGCACTTGCTACGGCCATGTGCGGTCATACTCTGTAGTAGGAAAATAGTGGAAACAAGCCCCAGTCAGTCTCGAATCGCTAGTTTCCCATCAAAAACTCGTGTATCATAGCCTTGCCCCCAACGATCTGCACCGTCGGTTGAATGGTTTAGGGCCATCAACACTTCGTAAGGCCATTTGCGATCATACATTGAAGTGGGAAAATAGCAGAAACAAGCCCCAGTCGGCCGCGAATCGCTAGGTTCCCATAAAAAACTTATGTGTTATAACCTTACTCCTATGATCTGCACCGTTGGTCGACCAGGTTAGGGCCGTGGCCAATTGTTACGGCCATGTGCGTTCATAATTTGTGGTTGGAAAATAGCGGAAACAAGTCCCAGTTGATCACGAATCGCCAGCTTTTCATCAAAAACTCGTGTATTATAGACTTGCCCTTTATGATCGGCACCGTCGGTCGCCTAGGTTGGGGCCGTGGGCACTTGCTACGGCCATGTGCGATCATGCTTTGCAGTAGGAAATTAACGAAAAAAAAACTTTATTCGGTCACGAATCACCAGGTTCCCATAAAAAACTCGTGAATAGCCTTGCTCCCATAATCGGCATCGTCGGTCGACTAGGTTGACGTCGTGGGCACTTGCTACGACCATATGCGGTCATAATCTATGGTTGGAAAATAGTAGAAACAAGCCCCAGTCGGTCACGAATCGCCAGCTTCATAACAAAAACGCGTGTATTATAGCCTTCCTCCCATGATCGGCACCGTCGATAGACCAGGTTGGGGCGGTGGGCACTTGCTACGGCCATGTGCGATCATACTCTGTAGTAGGAAAATAACAACAACAAGCCACATTCGGTCACGAATCGTCAGTTTCTCATAAAAAACTCGTGCATTGTAGCCTTGCCCCAATGATCGGCACCGTCAGTTGACATGGTTGAGGCTGTCGGCACTTGCTACGGCCATGTGTGGTCATACTCTGTAGAGAGAAAATAGCGAAAACAAGCCCCAGAAGGTCACAAAATGCCAGCTTTTCATCAAAAACTCGTGTATTATATATCCTTGCCCCCCATAATCCGCACCAACGGTCAACTAGGATGGGTCCGTGGGCACTTGCGACGACCATGTGCGGTCATGCTCTGCAGTAGGAAATTAGCATAAACAAGCTTCAATTTGTCACGAATCGTGAGGTTCCCATCAAAAACTCGTGTATTATAGCCTTGCTCCCATGATCGGCACCGTCGGTCAACCAGGTTGGGGTCATGGGCTCTTGCTACGGCCATGTGCAGTCATACTCTGTAGTGGGAAAATTGCAGAAAGAAGCCCCAATAGGTCACGAATCGCCAGTTTCTCATAAAAAACAAGTGTATTATAGCCTTGCTCCCATGATCGGCACCGTCGGTCGACCAAGTTAGGGCCGTGGGTACTAGCTACGGTCATGTGCAATCATACTCTGTAGTAGGACAATAGCGAAAACAAGTGTTAGTAGGTCACGAATCGCCAGTTACCCATCAAAAACCCGTGTAATATGGCCTCACCCCCATGATCGACACCGTCAGTTGACCGCATTGGGATCGTCGGCACTGTCTATGGCCTTGTACGGTCATACTCTTTAGTGGGAAAATAGCAGAAACAAGCCCCAGTCGGTCACGAATCATCGGTTTCTCATCAAAAACTCGTGTATTATACTTGCTCCCATGATCGTCACCGTCGGTCAACCAGATTGGGGCTGTGGGCACTTACTATGGCCATGTGCGGTCATACTCTATATTAGGAAAATAGAGGAAACAAGCCCCAGTCGGTCACGGATCGCAGTTTCTCATTAAAAACTCGTGTATTATAGCCTTAGCCCCCATGATCGGCACCATCGGTCACCTAGGTTAGGGCCGTGGGCACTAGCTACAGCCATGTGCGGTCATGCTCTGTAGTAGGAAATTAGCAAAAAAATGCTTCATTCGATCACGAATTGCCAGGTTCCCATCAAAAACTCGTGTATTATAGCCTTGTTCCCATAATCGGCACTGTCGGTCAACCAGGTTCGGGCCGTGAGCACTTGATACGACCATGTGCGGTCATACTATTTAGTAAGAAATTTGCAAAAACAAGGTCCAGTCAGTCATAAATTGCCAGGATCCCATCAAAGACTCGTGTATTGTAGCGTTGCTCCCATGATCCGCACCGCCGGTCAACCAGGTTGGGGCTGTGGGCACTTACTATGGCCATGTGCGGTCATACTCTGTATTAGAAAAATAAAGGAAACAAGCCCCAATCGGTCACGGATCGCAATTTCTCATCAAAAACTTGTGTATTATAGCCTTGGCCCCCATGATCGGCACCATCAGTCGCCCAGGTTAGGGCCGCGGGCACTAGCTACAGCCATGTGCAGTCATGCTCTGTAGTAGGAAATTAGCAAAAGAAGGCTTCATTCGATCACGAATTGCCAGGTTCCCATCAAAAACTCGTTTATTATAGCCCTGCTCCCATAATCGGCACTATCGATCTACCAGGTTTGGGCCGTGAGCACTTGATATGGCCATGTGCGGTCATACTATTTAGTAAGAAATTTGCAAAACAAGCTCCAATCGGTCACAAATTGCCCGGATCCCATCAAAAACTCGTGTATTGTAGCGTTGCTCCTATGATCGGCACCGTCGGTCGACTAGGTTGGGGCTGTGGGCACTTGCTACAGCCATGTGCGGTCATACTCTATAGTAGGAAAATAGCGGAAACAAGCCCCATTTGGTCACGAATTGCCAGTTTCCCATCAAAAAGACGTGTACTATAGCTTTGCTCCCATGATCGGCATCGTAGATCAACCAGGTTGGGGTTAAACTTTGTAGTACGAAAATAGCGAAAACAAGCCCCAGTCGGTCACGAATCGCCAATTTCTCATAAAAAAACTCGTCCATTATAGCCTTGCTCCTAAGATCGGCACCGTTGGTCGACTAGGTTGGGTTGTGGGCACTTGCTACAGCCATGTGCGGTCATACTCTGTAGTAGGAAAACAGCGGAAACAAGCCCCAGTCGGTCACGAATCGCCAGCTTCTCATCAAAAACTCGTGTATTATAGCCTTGCCCCCCATGATCAGCACCGTCGGTCAACCAGATTCAGGCCGTGGGCACTTGTTACAGCCATGTGCGGTCATGTTCTGCAATAGGAAATTAGCGAAAACAAGCTTTATTCGGTCACGAATCGCTAGGTTCCCATCAAAAACTTGTGTATTATGGCCTTGCTCCCATGATCGGCACCGTCGGTCGACTAGGTTGGGACCGTGGGCACTTCCCACGGCCATGTGCAGCCATACTTTATAATGGGAAAATAGCAGAAACAAGCCCTAGTCGGTCACGAATCGCCAGTTTCTCATCAAAAAGTCGTTTATTATAGCCTTGCTCCCATGATCGGCACTGTCGGTCGACTAGGTTGGGGTCGTGGGCTCTTGCTACGGCCATGTGTGGTCATACTCTGTAGTAGGAAAATAGCGGAAACAAGCCCCAGTCAGTCACCAATCGCCAGTTTCTCATGAAAAACTCGTGTATTGTAGTCTGGTTTCGATGATCAGCACTGTCAGTCGACCAGGTTGGTGTCGTGGCCACTGGCTACGGTCGTGTATGGTCGTACTCTACAGTAGGAAAATAGCGGAATCAAGCTGCAATCCGTCACGAATCGACAGTTTTCCACCAAAAACTTGTCAATTATAGCCTTACTCCCATGATCGGCGTCATTTGTCGACCAGGTTGGAGCCATGGGCACTTGCTACTGCCATATGTAGTCATACTCTGTAGTAGGAAAATAGCGGAAACAAGCCCCAGTAGGTTACGAACGGCCAGGTTCCCATGAAAAACTCGTGTATTATAGCCTTGCCCCCTATGATCGAGAACGTCAGTTGACCGAGTTAGGACCGTCGACACTTACTACGGTCATTTGCGGTCATACTCCGTTGTGGGAAAATAGCAGAAACAAGCCCCAGTTGGTAACGAATCGCCAGTTTCTCATCAAAAACGTGTTTATTATAGCCTTGTGCCTATGATCGGTACTGTTGGTTAACCAGTTTGGGGTCGTGGGCACTTGCTACGGCCGTGTGCGGTCATACTCTGTGGTAGGAAAATAGCGGAAACAAGCCCCAGTCGGTGACGAATTGCCAGGTTCCCATCAAAAACTCGTGTATTATATCCTTGCTCCCATGATCGACACTATCGGTCGACCAGATTGGGGTCATAGGCACTTGCTAAGGCCATGTGCGGTGATACTATGTAGTAGGAAAATATCGAAAACAAGCCCCAATCGATCACGAATCGCCAGTTTCTCATAAAAAAACTGCTGTATTATAGCCTTGCTCCCATTATTGGCACCGTCGGTCCACCAGGTTGGGGCCGTGGGCACTTGTTATAGCCATGTGCGGTCATGCTCTGTAGTAGGAGATTAGCGGAAACAAGCTTATGTCTGACACAAATCACAAGGTTCCCACCAAAAACGTGTCTATTTTTGCCTTGCTCCCATGATCATCACCGTCGGTCAACCAGGTTGGGGCCTGGGCACTTGCTAGAGCGATATGCGGTCATACTCTTTAGTAAGAAATTTGCGAAAACAAGCTCCAGTTAGTCACGAATTGCTAGGTTCCTATCAAAAACTCGTGTATTATAGCCTTGGTCCCATGATCAGCACCGTTGGTCGACCAGGTTGGGTACGTGGGCACTCGCTACGGTCGTGTGCGGTCATACACTTTAGTATGAAAATAGCACAAACAAGCCCCAGTCGGTCACGAATTGCCAAGTTCCCATCAAAAACTAGTTTATTATAGCCTTGCCCACGATGATCGGCACCGTTAGTTGATCGAGTTGGGACCGTCAACACTTGCTACGGCCATGTGCGGTCTTATTCTGTATTGAGAAAATAGCAAAAACAAGCCCCAGTTAGTCACGGATTGCCAGTTTCTCATCACAAACTCTTGTATCATAGACTTGCTCCCATGATCGGCACCGTCGATTAACTAGGTTGGGGCCGTGAGCTCCTTCTACGGGCATGTGCGGTCATACTCTGTAGTAGGAAATTAGCGGAAACAAGCTCGAGTCGCCCACGAATCGCTAGGTTCCAATAAAAAACTTGTGTATTATAGCCTTGTTCCCATGATCGGCACCGTCGGATGACCAAGTTGGGGCCGTGGGCACTTGCAGCAGCCATGTCAGGTCATACTCTTTAGTAGGAAAATAGAGGGAACAAGCTTCAGTCCATCACGAATCGCCAGGTTCCCACCACAAACTCGTGTATTATAGCCTTGCCTCTATGATCGGCACCGTCGGTCGACCAGGTTGGGGCCTTGGGAACTTGCTACGGCCATCTGTGGTCATATGTTTTTGTAAGAAATTAGCAGAAACAAGCTCCAGTCAGTCACGAATCACCAGGTTCCCATAAAAAATGCGTGTATTATAGTCTTGCCCCCATGATCGGCACCGTTGGTCGACCAATTTGGGGTCGTGGGCACTTGCTACGGCAATGTGCGGACATACTCTGTTGTAGGAAAATAGCGGAAAGAAACCCGAATAGATCATGAATCGCCAGGTTCCCCTGAAAAAATCGTGTATTATAGTCTTGCCCCCTATGATCGGCACCGTCGGTCGACCAAGTTAGGGCCATGGGCACTTGCTACGGTCATGTGCAGTCATGCTCTGCAATAGGAAATTAGCAGAAACAACCTTCAGTCGGTCACAAATTGCCAGGTTCCCATAAAAAACTCCTGTATTATAGCCTTGCTCCCATGATCGGCATCATCGATCGACCAGGTTAGGGCTGTGGGCACTTGCTATGGCCATGTGAGGTCATACTCTGTAGTGGGAAAATAGCTAAAACAAGCCCCAGTCAATCACGAATCGCAAGTTTCTCATAAAAAACTCGTGTATTATATAGCCTTGCTACCATGATCGGCACCGTCGATCGACTAGGTCGGGGTCGTGGGCAATTGCGGTGGCCATCTGCAGTCATACTTTGTAGTAGGAAAATGGCTGAAACAAGCCCCAATCATTCACGAATCGCCAGTTTCTCATGAAAAACTCGTGTATTATGGCCTTGCCCCAATGATCGGCACCGTCAATCGACCTGGTTGAGGTCGTGGGCACTCGCTACGGCCATGTGAGGTCATACTCTATAGCAGGAAAATAGTGGAACCAAGTTGCAATCGGTCACGAATCGACAGTTTCCCCCCAAAAACTTGTCGATTATAGCCTTACTCCCATGATCGGCACCGTCGATCGACCAGGTTGGGGCCGTGGGCACTTGCTACGGCCATATGTGGCCATACTTTCTAGTAGGAAAATAGCGGAAACAAGCCCCAGTCGGCCACGAATTGCTTGGTTCCCATGAAAAACTCGTGTATTATAGCCTTGCCCCCTATGATCGGCACCATCGGTTGACTGGATTGGGACCATCGAAACTTGTTACGGCCATGTGTGGTTATACTCTATAGTAGGAAAATAGCAAAAATAAGTCCTAGTTGGTCACGAATGGCCATTTTCTCATCAAAAAGCCTTGCGCCTATGATCGGCACCGTTGGTCTACCAGTTTGGGGCCGTGGGAACTTCCTACGACCGTGTGTGGTCATACTCTATGGTCGGAAAATAGAAAAAATAAGCCCCAGTCGGTCACGAATCACCAGATACCCATCAGAAACTCGTGTATTATATCCTTGCTCCCATGATCGGCACTGTCGATCGACCAGGTTGGCGACGTGGGCACTTGCTACGACCATGTGCGGTTATACTCTGTAGTCAAAAAATAGCGAAAACAAGGCCTAGTCGATCACAAATCGCTAGTTTCTCATCAAAAACTCGTGTATTATAGTAGCCTTGCTCTTATGATCGACACCGTCGGTGCACCTGGTTTGGGACGTGGGCACTTGCTACGGCCATGTGCGTTCATAATCTTTAGTAAGAAATTTGCGAAAATAAGCTCCAGTTGATCACGAATCGCTAGGTTCCCATCAAAAACTCGTGTATTATAGCCTTGCTCCTTTGATCGGCACCGTCGGTCGACCATGTTGGGGCCTTGGGCACTTGATACGTGTTGGGACCCGATCTCAGAACAGGACCCCAACCGGAAAGAAACAAAAAATGGAAAATGAAATGAAATCAAACGAACGGATCGAAAATCTTTTAGCGGAAGCAAAATGATAAGCGAAATCGAAGAATCGGATTTACAAAATGAAAGCAAATCGCTTAAGAACAATAACTGAATTCCGAAGCGGAAACAAAATGAAGATATCGAATCAAACCGAAATGGAAAACGGAAGCAAACGAATGGATCAACATCAAGCAAATCGCTTATAAACCAAAAATTAATTTCGACATCCGGGAAATGAAATTTTTAGAAAAACATCGCGTTGAAAACCCTAAGACTAAACCAATCCGAAAACCCGGTATAAATTTTTTTTCTTTCTCATATTATTCATTCCTTTTCTCTTTATTCAATCTTATACAAATCAAAACAATATAATTTCC
>JAOTAZ010000008.1:23674477-23686119 GCA_025629785.1 Erythroxylum oxycarpum | reverse complement strand
ATGAAGGAGAAAGATTTCGGTTGTGTAATTTAATCGGCCAATATGGAACCCCGTGTTTTTGGAATCTCATTAGTCCGGGATTGACAAGGAATGGTTATTCCTGCCTTTGTAAGAATGTGATGGTGACCAATTCCCTGAGCCAATCACATGATAAATGATTGGAAGGACTAAATTTCCTTAAAAATATTCTTTGTAATGAATGCAGTTGTTGGAGTCAGTGGTTTTATAAACAATAAATTATGATAATCGCCTAAATGATCAGAACAGATCTCCTAACCTGTTTGCCTGTCGTTTTTGTCCCACTTGGTTAAGGTCCTAACTGTCGTCTCCTTGCTAGATCAATGTTCCACAGGGAATCGTTTGATTTGGACATTGAAATTGAATTAAGCAGTCCAACGGAGGATAAATACACCAAATGAGCCATCAAACTTGGTTTATTAAAACAGATGGAGAGAAAAACATCCTTTATTTATTAAAACAGATGGAGAGCAAAACGTAAGACAAATAAATAAGAGTCCTAACGTCCGACCAAAAAAAAAAAAAAAAAGAAGAGTTTAGCTGTCTGATTACGAAATAGGGATGATATTAAATACTTCTTTCCAAGGATGACAATAGTATCTAGGCTCTATCCAATTTTTTCAAATGAAAATTTGAGAAACGAAGATGACAATTGGATGAATTGAGCTTAATATGCATGGGTTTGTACCCAGGATCTACTTAAATTTTTTAATTTAAAATTTTAGAAAAGACATTTTTCTTAAAACAACATTATTTTTCACAAAACTTATGCCCTTCGGGCTATGCAACGATTATCCAAACCTAACCGAAAGCTCAAAAATTTTAAAATTTTTTTGAGCCCAATCTAAAGCTTGATCGATCAGATTCATTGACTTCAGACTGAATTAGGTCAGTCCAAGTTAGACCCAAACTTGTTTGCGAAGCCTATATTCACCTAAACAATTATTTAGTTCATAAAATAGGTTTTGTAACAAGTTAGGCCCAAACTTGCTTGGGAAGCCTATATTCACCTAAACAACTATCTAGTTCTTAAAATAGGTTTTGTAAATAAAAAGAATTTATTGGGTAGAGGATTTTGAAAAATATGAAAAACTAAAAATCGATAATTTTTCTAAAAATTAATGAAATGGAGATATAAACATTTTTATTATTTAGTGGATTTAAAAAGAAAGTGAGATATGAATATGAATTATGTTTTGAAAAGAAAGTTGATTTTGAATAAAATGAATATTTTTTGTTTTAAAAGATGGACTTTATTTTAAACAATGGAAAATAATTTAGAAAGAAATAAACTTTTTGTTTGTATAGAAATGAACTTTTGACATGATTAAAAATGGACTTTGATTTTCTGAAAGATAAATGGGATTTTAATTTGACGAGGAAAATAAATGAGATTGAGCTTGACATGTTTGAATGAGTCATCAACTGAAATAAATCAAGGTTTGGATTACGAATTTAGGGCTTGAATGTTTGAGTTTAAATTCAGACATTTTTCTTATTTTTATTCGGCATAACATATTTGCTAACTTTATAAATTTTTTGGGATTTTGGGTTTAGGCTTTTGAGTGAGATTAGAGTATTGAGCTTTTGTTGGGTATTATTGGTTAACCTTATTAACATGTAATTCTTTCATAATTGAATCCAATTACTCTTTTACATATAATAAATTACAATGACAATCCCAAAAACAACATAATTAAACATAAATTTGATAAACATTACGTATATTATCTTATTGTCCCTCTTTAAAGTTTTAATATCAAGCTTCTTTCTTTGAATTTTTTATTCAATTTACTTTCTCTTGTTAATTAAACTTTAACCTAGCAATATGGTCTTTGCTTATAAAAGAGTCATTTTCTATATAAACTTATGTCACTACAAGAAAATTGTCTAATAGCGATGGAACATTACTGACGGAATCGTAATCGTATGAAAATTGCGACAAAAATGTCAATTCCGTCGTTATTTTACACGAATATTGCTACGGAAAAAATTTCTATTGTCATATTTGGAGCGAAAAATTCGCGATAAATAATAGCGACGGAACTATACCAATGCATGTATTTCTGTCGGTAAATTGGGATGGAATTTCGTATTCGGTTGGTAAAGTTATCGTGGATAAGGAAATGTTAAACGTTGTCGTTTTACTGAAGTGAAGAACGTTGTTTACCTTCATCCGAAACAACGTCGTGTTGGCTTAACCAAAACGACGTCAAACGTTGTTTACATAATTAAAAAGACGTCGTTTTGGTTCAACCAAAATGACGTCGTTTTAAATATATAAAGCTACGTTTATAAGTTAACCAAAACGATGTCGTTTTGGTTAACCGTAGCCCCTCTCTCCCCTCTCCTCTCCTTGCACGTCGTTTTAAATATATAAAGCTGCGTTTATAAGTTAACCAAAACGATGTCGTTTTGGTTAACCGCAGTCCCTCCCTCCCCTCTCCTCTCCTTGCACATGCGTCTCTCCTTCCTTTGGCCTCCGAAAGCTTCATCCTCTCCTCTCCTCCAGCTTCCTCCTCCATTGTCGTCCGTCCTCCGACCACTTGCTGCATCTCCGGTCGGCGTTCCATCTCATCTTCTCCGACGTTGAGCTTCTGTCGTCATCTCCTTTGCATCGTCTGAAGGTAAGCCGTGGGTTGAAGTTTTTGTTAATGTTTGTTTGGACTGATTTAATTGCATTTGTTTGTTTATTTGGGTTTGATTGTTCTTGTGCTAGTGTTTTGCATGTAAATAATGGGAAGATTGATTTAATTTGTGCTTAGATAGGGTTGAAAATTTTTTGCACTCAAGATGTTTGATGGAATGCTTTGTTAGAAGGTATGAATTTGTTTTGCTTTATTAATTGAATCAATTCTAAAATTTATTAAGAAACAGTTGTGAAATTTGATTGATTATTTCTAATCTTCATTATTATCTTGATCCAAACTTTGATTTGTTATAGCAACTAAATAGGAAAAGAACTAAAGACTTTAGGATAAACAATGGATAAGAGATCAAAATTAGTTTGTGTTGTTTAAGGAAAAAAAATAATAGACTTTGCTCTTGATTTGATATATCCATCAACTTTTTTGCCCAATTTTTATCAAAAGCAAGCATGTTAGTCTCAACTCAATTGCACATAAAGCTCTCTCGTATTTAAACACATAAATAAACGAAACATTAAATTTGTAGGTTTGTAACATAACTTAATGGTTGATGGGTAGGACTTTAATTAGGCTAAAATGAAAATTAATTTAACTATGAAAACAAAGCCTAATTTGATAAAAGTTAAAGCATATATCAATATAAGAAATGAACATGGCCCCAAAACACAGAATAATATGATTGAATCAAATGGAACAAGGACCAAAACTATACACACACACACACACACACACACACACACACACACACACACACACCTTAAATTCGAAGGATACTAGCATACTTTGTTAGTATGTCTAGAAAATGATTAACAAAATACTATTCTAAACTATTTTAAGAGAATGTACACGTACCATAACAAATAGTAAAGATAAAAGTTAAAACAAACATTAAGATGAAGACTTATTTTTAATAATGCTACATAAATGTATAATCATGATAAAATCAAACATAGCTAACTAATATTTGCTATTTTTTTCGTTGCCTATCTTTTTTATATAATTACATTCATGCCAATATTAAATTTTTTTCTTTATACGGAGCTACATATTAAGCTATTAGAAGTATGCCCTTATTTTCTTAGTTACAATATGTTCATATTTCTGTAATGTTTATATTTATGTTATGAGTTGAAAAAATGTATATACGGATTTTACCTTTTCATTTGGCCATGTATCCACCAAATTTTCATAAAGTGTCAATTATTAGTATAAGTTAAATACTTAAGTGAGGGTTCCATAAAGTGATCATAACCTAAGCAAGAGATTTTAGGTTACCCTAAATTATCTACTTAATCAAGTAGTTATTTATTGAAATTTTACATAAGAGTTGAGATTGGTTATGTCATTAATTGGTATAAGTTCAATTCTTTATAGGCTATGAAATATAATTGCTTTATAAGGTATGAGGAGAAGTTTCTTCAATGGACTATTAACATAATTTATAAATTCAATAATAAATACATGTTGTATAAAATGAGGGTGAAACAAAGGTAAGTAAAATATTAATCTAAGCATAATACAATTTAGCTATTATTATTTTTAGGAAAACTAAGGACATGTAAAAGAAAAGTAAAGAACATTAAGGTTGACATTGCTTTATTGTTGAAAGAGACTAAAGAGTTAAACTTTAGCTACCAAATAATAGTAAATATTACTATAGAAGTTGTCATAATTGTTATGGGTCAACTTGCATGTAAATTATGATATAAGAAAAATGGCTATATACTTTCAATTGTCTTGTTTTAGGAGTGTTGTAAGAACTATTAATAATAAACATATGTAATTGGTAATTATCTTTTTTGATGGTGTTGTATACTTTTCTAATTTCTAAAAATGTTATGGAATTTGTGTGATTAATTGATATTATAAAAATGAATATGGTAACTTAGGTATCTTCTCTTCATTAATGTTAGATATCAAAATAGAAATATTATAACAAAATATAATACATTATTATAATATGAATATATGATGATAGAATCATTGTATACATACAGTGCATGTGGTAACATAAATTTCATGGGGTATATATTCATGTATAAAATTGAACTTAGAGACATAATTGAACTTATTTGAGTTCATTGTATGATCATTGTATATGCATTCATTTACAATAATGATACCTTCGTATCTTACTCTCATTATAACTCTTATTGATTGAACAACTTAAATACCTGAACTTTTATTTGTGGCAAAAATAACCCGACATTAACGTGCCTTTATGATTAACACAATTGACAATAGAGATGTAGCATGGAGACCTAATTTGCGTTGTGGGTAGTGGTTGATATAGAAGTATATTTTTAGTGCAGGGGGACCCTTACTTGAAAAGGGGGATGTCCATTTTGCAGGCAAAATGTTGCTGAAATTTCAATAAGATCCTCGTAAAATATGATTTTGTAATTACCAGACATTTGATGTTTGTTTTAAATTATGATCTTATTATGGAGGAGACTTATCATTATTGTGGATAACACCTGCTAGTTGAATGATTTGAGTAGATAATTAATGACGTTCATTGAGTAAAATATGAAATGGAAACTGTTGTCATATATCCCGCTTGCTAATGATAGTATGAACAATTTTGTTATTGGTTTTCAGTGTTGCTCTATCATCATCATCTACCTTCACGTACTTCACGAACATTGTTCTGCGTTTCGATTGAGGTTAGTGAATTGATTTTGTCTACAGTTTTTAGCTCTTGATTTATTTGTTTCTGGTATGAACTATCCTTAATAATGTCAATCCATAATTTGATTGATGATCTTGTAAATGATGATGAGGTTATGTTTACATGTTATGTGCACATTTTTCCAAGGCATGTTTTTATGAACTTGTATATGTTCAATGAATTAATTCAAATAGGTATTCATAAACATATTCATATGTTTATTAATACTTATTTGGTAATTGTTTGATATTTAATAACCATTAAATATCAAATTGTGAGTAATCATTATCTTGTGACATGCTTTCTTATATGTGGCTAACATAGTAGACTAAATTTAGATGCACTGGGTTAAACGAACAGTTCTCCACAAATGAGTTTTTGGGATAGATCTTGGATGTATAGAATATTAGATCATGATGGTTTCATTAATCCTGAATTTGTTTTGGGAGTTGCTGCGTTTATTCAATATGCATCTGCCCAACCTGTATATATGGATGGGTCTAAGATAAGATGTCCATGTAAGAGGTGCAAACACAAATGCTTCCTTACTATTGATGAAGTTCATTTGCATTTGCTGAGAAAAGGGTTTATCCCCAATTAATTTGAGTGGACACAACATCGGAACCGTTGATTTCTAGCACCTCCAGGACAAATGAAGCACAATCGTCTGTCAACTTAAATGAGTATAACGGGGAGGTTGGAGTTCGAAGAAATGATGTCAATGTGGTAGAGAACTCGTACAGGCAAAAAGGTTTTCGATGGGTTGGTTATACATTTGAGACAAATAGGGAAAATGTTGAAGAACCTAACCCACAAGCAAAAGCATTTTTTGACTTATTACAGTCAGCTGATCGAGAATTATGGCCAAATTGTGAGACAATGACCCAATTGTCTTCAATTGCTGGCCTACTGAACATAAAGAGTGAAGGACATATTTCGGATTGTAGTTTTGATAAAATTCTAGTGTGGTATAATGAATCATTGCCTACTGGTCATACAATGGTTGATAGTTTCTACAATATGAAGAAACTGATTAGGGGTTTTGGATGGGCTGTAAAGAAGTTTGATTGTTGTCGGTTGGGATGTATGTTATATCGGGGAGATGATGTGAACTTAGAAGAGTGTAAATTTTATGGTCAAGCTCAGTTTAAGCCAAGAAAGCGTTTTACGAAACAGAAATTAGTTCCATGGAAGCGGATGTATTATTTCCCGTTAACTCTGAGACTTCAACAACTTTGTGCTTCTGATGTGACTGCATCTCACATGAGATGGCATGCTAAACAAGAACATGAAGATGGAGTAATGAGCCATCTAGCATATGCACTAGCATGGAAACATTTCAATGACACTCATCTTGGATTTGCAGTGGAAATTTGAAATGTTCAGTTGGGATTGTCGACGGACAGTTTCCAACCTTTTGTTTAATACAAGCATCATTATTCTTCATGGTCAATTATAATTACTCCTTACAATTTACCTCATTGGATGTGTATGAAAGAGGCATATATGTTCTTGACATTGATTGTGCTATGGCCAACAAATTTGAAGCAAAAAATAGATGTGTTCTTACAGCTATTGATATCTGAAATGTAGTAGCTTTGGGAATGTAGTGTTCAAGCATATGATGTTTCACTGAAACAGAATTTTGTGATGAGAGCTTTGATGTGGACCATTAGTGACTTTCTAGCTTTTTCCATGTTATCTAGATGGAGCACAGTAGGACAATTGGCTTGTTCGTATTGTGACAATGACTTTGATGTGTTTTATTTGCCAAACAGAGGCAAAATATGTTGGTTTGACAATCACAGGAAATTTCTTCCTTCAGATCATTCGTTTAGACGCAATAAACATAAGTTTATTAAAAATAGGATGGTCAACACACCTCCTCCTCCTCTTAAAGTTGGTGAAGAAATTTTGCAAGAGATTGAGGAATTAGGCTTGCTAAAAGTAACAGAACTAAAAGCCAATGAAGTAAATACAAGCATTAGTCAAAACTTTGGTTGGTGAAAACGAAGCATATTTTGGGATTTGCCATATTAGAAAACAAATTTGATATGTCATAATCTAGATGTGATGCACATTGAGATAAGCATATTTGACAACTTATTCAATACCATTATGAACATTAAAGGGAAGACAAAGACAATGCAAAATCTAGAGCTGATTTACAACTTTTTTGTAGCAGAAATGAGTTTTATAAAGATCTTCGAATCAGTAAATATCTAATAGCATGTTACACTTTGGACAAGAAACAAAAAGAGTTGTTGTGTGAATAGTTGAGAAGTCTGAAGTTTGCTGATGATTATGTTTCAAACTTGGCTAGATGTGTGGATCTAAGGAAGTACAAATTATTTGGGATGAAAAGTCATAATTGTCATGTATTTATGCAAAGACAAATTCCAATTACATTTCGGGAGTTGCTACCTTCTAAGGTATGGGAAGCTATAACAGAGTTAAGATTATTTTTCAAAAGCTTAACATCAGGTGAAATCAAGTTAGATGAAATGGAAAAACTGGAAATTGAAATTCCAGTTATTTTGTGCAAGTTAGAAGGGATTTTTCCTCCAAGCTTCTTTGACTGTATGGAGCATCTTCCTGCACATTTAGCACACGAGGTAAAGTTAGCCGGCCCAATTCAATATCAATGGATATATCCATTTGAGAGGTAACTAAACAAATATTATTGCAATAGCCATTTTGACATGCTTTATATACTTAATTAAAATTACCTTTTATTCTAATATAGGTATATGCATCACTTAAAAAATGTTAAAAACAAAGCTCGAATTGAAGGCTCCATATGTATTGCTTACTTAATGGAGGAAGCTAGTACATTTTGTGGACATTATTTTGAGCCGTATGTGCACACAAGAGCAAGAAAAGTTCATCGTAATGGTGATGGGGGAGGAACAAGTGGTGCTGATGGAAACTTGTCCATTTTTACTTATGCTGGACAAACATATGGACGTGCGATAAGAATAATGTTAACAGAGGAAGAAATTGAGGCTGTACATGGTTAAATTTTATTAAACTGTGAAGAGGTTCTTCCGTTCGTTCAGTAAGTTGAACATGATTATTTCTTTATGATAGATTGTGTGTTATTCCTCACAGAAAATTGTCGTTATGTATTTAGATTATATGAGACATTGTTATATGAGATAATGTCAGGCATCACACAGGATGATATTAATTAAGAAGTTGGAAAGCACTTTCCTCGGTGGTTTGAGAGATTTGTAAGTTGTTACTTAAAACTATTTTTAATTATAGTTCATAACCATATTTACGTATCCTTATGTCATTATACCCTTTGCTATGATACATTAATTTATATAGGCCTTCGAAAATCCAATAGAGAACAAGTGCATTTATGATCTTACAAAGGGTCCTCTGCGAACTGTTAAATCCTATACAATGTATTTCGTGAATGGATACAATTATCATACAGAATCTCATGGACATAGCATGTCAACAATAAACAGTGATGTGTCAATATATGGAGAATTAATGGATTACTATGGTAAAATTCTTGAATTACTAGAAGTTGAGTACCCTGCTTTTCCAGTCAAGCATTGTGCGATATTTAAATGTGACTGGTATGACCTGACACCAAATATTGCAACAAAAGTGCATAGCCGATACAATCTAGTTGGAATCAACACTCGAAGATGATTGTGACAATTTGAACCTTTCATCTTGAAAATGCAAGTGAAACAAGTTTGCTATGTTCCTTTTCCAAGCTTACGACGAGATAAAATAGATTAGGTGGCGGTTTGCTAAGTAAAACCTTGAGGTGTTTTTGAAGCACACAGAAAAGGAGAGCAAAGTCTTGAAAGTGAGGCGTCTCAGGAAGATGTCACTTTAATCAATGCATCTACCATTTATAACGACAATGAACCTTTGAACGATCCATCTAATGAATATGTCGATATTTCTTCTAGAGAGGATGATGAGGGTCAGAGATCTGACGAGGAGCCGAAGTTTGAATCTTATTCTTCCGATGAAGAAGATGATTGTAATTTACAATTAAGTTTTGATAACGATTAATTTTTGTTTGTCATTGAATTTTGTTATCAAAATATTACCAACGTTTGCATTTTAATATATTCAGTGGAAAGTCTTTCATTGAATTTCTTATTCAAGGAATGACAACATGTCGACTGGTTTCGGATTGTAGTAATTCTTTCCGTTGGCAGGAATGTGGGAAAATTGTCCCAACCCAAGGAATAAAAACTACAGGGAATATCGCTGCATCATACACTAAGAAACATTTGCCTTCTATGGCCGATCTGTTACGTGAAGGTGTTTACTATGATCTGCACAACGTCTCCTTCAATTGTTATATACATCTAATTTCCTTTGCTGAAGTTATCATACCTATTCTGATTTAATTGTATATCCTACATGTTTAAGCTTCCTTTAAACTTGAATAGGACATTAATGTCGATAAAGGAATAGGAACATCGGTTCTTGTAAAAAATTTTGCAACTCCTCAAACCTCGTCTGAACAATCACGTATGCATTTATATCCAATTTCTATTCGTTGAACGGTTTTGTCAAATCACAGTTTCAAAACTTCTTACCTAATTATGTTTGAGGTAAATATGTTCCCGTACCAAGTTCATATGGAGAATTAGTCTTCCATAATCATAGCAGCAAGTCATTCACTGTTTCTTCAACAAGTATAGATATAGCCTCAAAACTATTGGAAGAAGGTGTTCAAAAGCATGTACCTGGTGGCAGAAGTATCACTATTCCCATTGGTGCGTTTGAACATGCCAGGAACCTTCTCAGGAATCCAGATATTGGGGACTCATTTACCTTTACTAACTCCCATGTCAAATGGAATCAAACAAATTAGTTATATCATTTTGTTTATCGATGCAATACATTATTACACAAAGCTTTCAAGTTGATTTAGTGTTATATCTGTAAGACTTTGTTAAACAATGCATAATTTTATCATTGTTTAAGTTGATTTTATTGCTATTAACTATTTCTTAACCTTCAAATCCATTTCCTTATATTGTTCTCCATATATTGTGTACAATATTGATATCAAAGTATTATATTTGTACAGAATACGTAAAAATTGAATTTCAGGAAAACAAATGGGACCAGAGCAACAACGTGAGGTTATGCGACCTCAGTTTAGAGCCATGTTTGGAGCAACTTACTATGAAGGTGGTTCCTCACAATCTGCTGCTCGAACTGACTTACATCCTCTGCCTTCAGGACCGACAGTTGCAGATGAGGCATCACCTACTGCTCCTCTTACTACTCCATCCCCATCCCTAGCTTATCATCCAATACTAGTGTATCGGATAGAGGAGACATCGGCTAGCCTCTAGTTGAGGGACCTGATGGAAGAAAGTTAATAAAAATTGTCAATGAACAGTAAGTGAAATCACATTACTCACTATTTCCTTTCAATTGTCTTGAATTTATCAGCTCCATCACATTATAAAATAATTTGTTTTATTAGGTTGGTTCTGTCTAGATCAAGTTCCAAAAATATGACTTTCACATTTAAGCAAAGGATTGAACCTGAGGGTTATTCGTGGAAGAATATATCGGCCGCCACAAAGTAATTTTACTTTCAGGAGTTTGAAGTACAAAAAAGATTTACTTTCTTTTTATATTGACTTATATACACAAATTACATAAACATTATTACATTATATAATTTGTTGCCTTCTTATTTCAGAAAGCATTTTACTGGGATTCTTGTTTCGACGCCAGCATGTATAAAGTATGGGAAAAGAAAGCTCGTACACATTATCACGACTTCATTAATGCGATACGCAAGGCTGATTCTTTCCAGATCTGCTCTCTCCATGCTCAGATTTTCGCTCTCTGATTCTCTCTTCCTGGTCTCGATTCCTCCGTTTTTAGCTCTTCTTTTGCTTCAATCTGGCTCCTTTGCTTGTGTAAGGAATTATTCGAGAGCTTAATGACTGATTTCTGGGATATTTAGCTCTTTTTTTCTCTTGTAGTTTCTGGGTTTTGACTGAGTTTCAGCGGGTATCACCAGATCTGCTCTCTCCGTGCTCAGATCTTCACACACGATACGCTTTCGCTCTCTGATTCTCTCTTCTTGGTCTCAATTCCTCAGTTTTTAGCTATTCTCTTGCTTCAATTTGGCTCTATTGCTTCTGTAAAGAATGATTCGAGAGCTTAACGATTGCTTTCTGGGATATTTAGCTCTTTCTTTCTCTTGTAGTTTCTTGGTTTTGACCGAGTTTCGCTTATTCTAGGTTTTCTCTTCACTAGTTAGGTCTTGAAAGGTGATCGGAAAAAAATGGGAC
>JAOTAZ010000008.1:23626103-23640321 GCA_025629785.1 Erythroxylum oxycarpum | reverse complement strand
ACATCTAAAAGTCCTAAATCTTCCTCCTTAGCATGATTTTCTTCACTTGACACCTAAAACACCTGAAATGATAAAATTAATGTAAGACACCTGATTTAGACATCAAATGAGAATAAAAACTAAGTGTAAAAGTATAAAAATATAAGAAAATATGAGTGCATCAATATACGGTCTTAAGCGAGCTTCAAGACAGTGGTACTTGAAGTTTCATGATGCAATCACAAACTTCAGTTTTCTGATGATGCACGAAGACCATTGTGTTTATGTGTACACTTTTGGGTCTAAATTTTCCATTGTGACTCTATATATGGATGACATATTGATAGCAGGTAATGGGTTGAGTTTGTTGAAAACCATGAAAGGATGATTGTCTTCCACCTTCGACATGAAGGATATGGGAGAAGTTGCCTATATCCTTGGTGTTAAGATCCTAGGAGATAGGAAAGCTAAGATGTTGGCCTTGTCTCAAGAATCTTATATTTATAAGATTCTTGCAAGGTTCAACTTGAAAAACTCAAAACCAATGAGTACACATCTTGCATATGGTTGTAAGCAGTAGTACTCAAAAAAGGAGGAAATGAGAAAGGTCCCATACCTAAGTGCGATTGGAAGTCTAATGTATGCCATGTTGTGTACACGGCCTGACGTTAGCCAAGCTGTAGGTTTACTGGCAAGATATTCTTCTAACCCTATAATCGAGCATTGGAACTGTATGAAAAGTGTCCTTAGGTATCTCAAGTGTACAAAGGACTATTGACTATGCGGTAAGGAAAGATTCTTGGTTTGCATGGCTACACTGATGCTAATTGGGGTGGTGATCGTGATTATTGCAAATCTACATCTAGCTATGTCTTTATGCTAAATAATGGGGCTATTTCTTGGAGTAGCGAGAAACAAAATTTCACAGCATTGTCAACAATGAAGGCTGAATTTGTTGCCAGTGCCTTGACTGTGCAAGAGGCCTTGTGGCTTGAAAATTTTATTCAGCACTTAGAGTCAATTGTGCCTTTAGAAAGGCCTATAACTATCTATTGTGATAGTATGGTAGCTTTAGCTTACACGAAGGACCCTAAGTATCATAGAAAAACTAATCACATTAGCATGAAGTATCATTTTGTTAGAGATGCAATAGAAGAGGGAGAAATTAAGTTAGACTACATATCTACAGACCTAATGGTGGTTGACAGTATGATTAAGCCATTGCCACCATTTCATTTTGCTAAACATGTAAAGGCAATGAGTCTTTGTGGATTATGAAACGTTGGCATAATTTTCTCCTTCTTGTGTCACACAATGTAAGACGTTTGATAAATGAAAAGTTATTTATCAATTATTGGTGCATTTTTCACTTTGAAACCACAACAAAAAATGTATGTGTCAATCATAGGTTGAGGTTGGTTTTCTCACACGAGCCATCCGCTCTTTACGTCTTTACGTAAGATCAAGGATGAGACCTCTAAAGGCTTTAAATGTATGTTATCTCTTAAAAGGGATATGTGACTTGTGTGTCATACATTTAAGTGTGAGTCATGAACCAATACATGGTAACTTTTGTCTTATGATCGTCTTGATTATGATTGAATCAAGATAAGCTGATCAAGGTCATCAAGTTTGTATGTCCACTCATAAATATACTGTCCTATGATTTCATTCTCAAGAGTGAGAATATGGAGTATTTCATGGTTTTCTAACATGTCCTTTTATTGGGAATAATAGGAGTTACTGTAATATCCCATCTCTTAGATTGTTGAAGGATTTAAAGTGTTAGAGCACTTAGTCACATGAGTGACATCATATAGAATGAATTTCGTACATTTACGATATTTGATTTTATGATTTCATATGCAGCATATTAGCATATACACATGATTGTGAGTTAGACAAATTGCACTCAATTGACGTATTTCGGGGTATGAAACTAAAATGAATGTGACATGAATGTAGATTTCTAATGTCTTATACTTTGGTTTACTAATGACAAGAATTGATGGATTATAATTGGTAACCTGGAATAAATTGTTATCATTGGAAAATTGATGAATTAAAATATACATTTAGACTAGGAAAAATGTCAAGTGATAAGACAAGTAGACACATGAAAAATTGGGATCACTAAGCCTATAATTGAGTGAAATTTGGTATAGATAATTGAGTGACATTTGGAATAGGTAATTAATTGACAAATGGGATTGATCGTGAAGTGACAAATGGCCTAACATGTTGGTGACAATTGGCAGCCTAAGGAAGGGACAAATGACTTACATGCTTAGGGACATATGTCATGGTAATAAGGTGACACCTAGCATCTAAGGTAACAGCTTCTGCAGGAGTAAAATCAGTTTGTTCATTTCTTCTTTTTTCTTCTTTCTTCTTCTCACACCACCAAAATCCTCTCACCTTTACATTCCTATGTTTTGTCTATGTTTGTGTCCAATTGCTACACCAATAATCCATGCTTTTTACCCTTCACAAGATAGTTAAAGAATCAAATTATTGTGGTCCTTTATTCTAGCCGAAAACTAATTTGTTACCTTGAATTTGTGATGATTTTGCATGCATGGAGAGCTGAATTAGCTTGATATTTGAGTTAGAATTTGAGCTAGACAAGTAAAAGATTGATCTTTATGGAATGTGGTAATATAAAGCTTATGATGATTGAATTGGGATGGATTGTATATGATGTTGATGATAAAGTGTGTTGGAAAAATGATGTATGAATTGGATACTTTCATGCTTTATTCTGGATGTATGAAAACCGTAGGCTATAGGTTGTTTTATGGATGAATTAAATTGAGTTTTGAAGTGTAATAAAGGTCAATTTATGCTAAAGAAAGATGCTAGAGAAGTGTTCTTGAAATGGGAAAGAACTAAGATTACATGAATGAAAGTTTCTGTTTTGATTTTGATGCGTGAAATACCATAAATTGTGAGCTACTAAATGAAAGATTTGAATTGGAATTGGATATGGAATTGATTAGGAATTGACACATAATTAAGGTATACTTGAGTTATAAGTAATGGACTATGATGAAGATATGTTGAATTTGGTTTGAAGATGTTAAAAGTTGGAAATTTTTGAAGGAAAAGGATGCTGAACGTTCACTCATCCTATGATCGTGGGAGCTACATTGTCTCCTCCTTCCCACGATTGTGGGAAATGCATTGAAATGAAGAAGTTTGCGTATTGTGTGATATTTAAACCATATAAGGATAAGACATTATACTTTGGTGCATTTGGACTTGATTGGGGCTTGAAATGATCCTAGTTTGATGTTGGATTAATTGGTTAAGGGTTTGAAAAGTTTAGGTTGTTAAATGATGCTATGACTTAAGGAATGGATTGTTTGAGGTCAATGTACTTACATCTAGAATGTATAAGTTATTAAAGGAATGAAGGTATTCTTATGAATGCAAATGTGATCTAAAGGATAGTGATGTGAATTAGATATGAATGAATGAGAATTGGGAAATTGTGTCAATGTATAATGCTAGAAAAGGATTGGTGAATGTAAGATTGATGAATTGAGAATAATCAAGTTTAATTAAAGTATAAACCTAATTGCAAATTAGATGTATATAAGCTATAATGAATGTACGATCAAGACTTGTGATTAAGGATATATACCCGGAAAAGTCAATTGAGCATGCATTGAAACAATAAGTATATGTGAATGATTGAATAATCATACGATTGATCAACTTATTAATGTGTCAAATATGTGTGTATTGCTTGAAGATAGATGCATAAGTTGATTGCCAACATCTAGACATTGTCGGATCATTAAGGCAATAACTTATTTGGAGAATACTGTGAGTCAACCTAGATGTGTAACTCAATTATATGTTCTTCTATATGATTTGTATGTTGAATATGAAAATGTGAGAATAATTGAATGTGAAATGCCAGAATGAATTTGAAATGTGGAAACAATTGAATGTGAATTACCGGACTTAGTTCTAAAGCTCAGAAATGTGCACAAAGAGCCATAGACTCAGTTATCAATGAGCCTAGTATCTACAATGTGTACGAGATAGTTATGAAATGAGCTTGGTATCTATGAGGGATACAGGACAATAAATAGGTGCTCAGTCACAATAAAGTAAAAATGAAAGTGAGTCATATGTGCATTTACATATATAAATTGACATGTATCATGTGATTGATTTGAGATGATTACTAAGATTTTAGAAATACAGTTGAAGGATAAATGAGGATGTGTTATATGAATTACTAGTTTATCTAATATATTTGTGAAAGTATGATAATCTGGATGTACTTGATAAAGTATGATGAAATGTGATTTGATATTTAATGCTGAATGATATGAAATACTTGTTGAAATGAGATATGATTTGTCTCTGAGTTTCTGACCTGAGTGAAAACATCTATAATGGTTCACTCATTGAGTTCGCAAAATTCATCAAAATTCCAACGTTGATTTTTAGGTTAAGAGGAGACCTAGCTAGTCTAGATGAAGTAGCTTCGGCATTTGAAATTGGGTTAGTGTCGAGATCAATAGTACCTGCAATTTTTACTAGTTATTTTTGTATCAAAGAATTGTATCTCTCAACAGTTGTAAAATGTACATGTGAATTTTAGAATTGTAATGACATTTGAGACTTTCTATGTTGTGAATAAAGATGGAACAAAATGATTATTGGAATGTTTTGTTATATGAGCGATGATTTTAAAATGTGTAATGAATTGATTTAATCGTCTTAACATCCTATTTTCGTAAAGTATGTTCTCGAATATCATTCGGTATATCTGGCATGTGCTCTATGAAAGTGTTATGTTACAGTTACAAATATAAATGTTTTAAGAGGGAGAATTGACACACCCCTCCAAGTAAGAGTGTAGTAAAACATTTAAGGATGTGTTTAGGGAACATCAAAGGGATGTATTCCAAATGTTCCATAGTTAACCATGAAATCTACCAACCGAAGCAAATAAGCAAGTTGTCTCTTGTCTTGCTTATGTGTGAGATTCTTCGTTCAAACCCCTTAGTGACTATGGCTTGCTATTAGGAAATTGAGGATTATTATGATCTTCTTAATTGGTTGTCAAAGGTATTAGGAGAAATGGGACTGGAGTATCCTCCTTTTAGATGATCATGTTTTCTTAAATTTTCTAGTAGTTGGAAGCTAAAGGAAAGACATGAATGCATAAGTTGCTTGCATAAGTATAATTGCATGATTTTCATAATTATGATAGCATATGTTGCACACTATAAATGATACACAATCAAATTATTCAATCTTAGTGACACATATTGTGTTGACACATATTGTTTTGTACAATATGAAAGATTGAGTGTGATGTGAAAAAGAAACCAATTGCACTTGAGGTTTAATACATTCATGAGTTTTATGAGTTAAAACTCACAAAGGAGACTGAATGTGATTAAACATGTGTATCAAAATGTCTTAAGGTTTGAGAGGCATAACTTGATTTGTTCAAGTAAGTTTGATTTGTTCAAACGTGTGAAGAGTGACAATCTTTCATTGTGGCTCTAACAACCACAATGTAAAGCGATTTTGTTTACATGCCTAAGTTTACACCCACAACTCAAAATTATGTGCTTTAAATATTTTTTTTTCTACTCTGTATGTTCACTTGTTGATTATGTTCTGTTTGAGTTGAAGCATGTTTTTTAAAAATATTTCTTTGTGTGAGTGGGAGCTTGTTGGAATTTTGTAGCTTATGTGTTACAAATTCCATTTGACACATCAAGATATATTTGAACGTGCTTGGTTTCATGTAAGGAGTTAACCCTTTAGCTCAAAGGAGCTCAGTGAAGCTCATGTAAGCTACAAGTGGCTTGACATATCTTTCCATTAGCTCAAGTGTGTAAAGCTAGCTTAAGGTGAGCTCATGGGAGCTCATTAAAACTACTTAATAGCTAGAAAAGCTGGGGATATGCTCAATTGGACTCAATTGAGATTACCCCATCTTATCTTTGGTTTTTAGGAACTGAAGCTAGCTATAAATGTGTTCACACTGGTTAAGCTAGAAGAATTAATTAAAAAGCATGAGTTGGAGTTGAAACCTAAAGCTTAGTGGGCAAAATTAGTAGTGCTTGATGAAGGAATCTAGCGTGCTTGAGTGCATAATAGACACTAGGGTGTATCATGAGCTGTAGCACGCCATAATGCATCTTCCCATACATGCACTTAGAGTGCAAGTTCATTGTCTCCACATAGATACATGAATTCAGCCAAGAAAGGATGAATTTGGCCAAGATGTTGAATTAGGCCAATAGGGAAGATTCATCATGCACCTTGCCTTAGAATGAACGTACATAACACCCTTTCACCAAGCTATGTGTATTTTAGATGAAAGGATGCATTGTTTCAGCCAATGGTTATGACTATTCGGTCAAAAAAGGGGTTTATGTACAAGAATGAATGGTCATAAGTGTACCATCATGAAGATATACGACACTTTGCCCAAAGGATGTGTCCCTTGACCAAGAGTCATGATGTTTTGCCAAGAGACAACTTCTAGAAGAGTCATAATGTTTCGTTAAGAGACATAACTCTTAGAAGAGTCATGACTCTTCAAAGGCACCTTTTGGTGGCCTATAAAAGGAAATTTCGTTGTTCCTTTGAGTTTTGTATTGTGAGTTTTTTTCTTTGAGCTAAAAACACTCTCTTCTTTCAAGTCTTCATGCGTTGAAACACTCTCCTATAAAATAGTTGTTAAGCTTATTAAGAGCATTGTGGGTGAACCATAAGGATTGCTACTTTCATAAGTTAGCAACTATTCAGACATTAGTGCGTTGTGACAAGATCGGTTTACTCCATTTATTCCAACCATGACGAGTTGGAGAAGGACGAGAAGCCATAAAGGATCTCCACAAGGGAGGCAAAATATCAAACATACAAGGAGTTATTCCGCTGCGTTTCAAGTTAGTATATCATCTTGCTCTTCTTAGTAACATGCGTAGGATCTTGTATGCTTATGAAATCATGAGATTTCTTGTTTGAGTTATGAACAGTAAAGGGATTAGTGGTAAAGATATCAACTAAAAAAGCAATATAGGAATCTTCTCTAGTTTAGGAAATTGAGCATTGAAGAAGATAATCTCAAATAGAGTTTAGAGAGTAAATGTTGGACCAAAGTTATTTAACTCAAATATTATAAATTGGTTCTCTCTCTTACTCTCTTTTATCACTATTATGTTTGTTTTGTAATTATTTTATAAAAATTTGTTATTATTATTTATTCTATTAGGCAATTCATTCATAAGGGAAAAGAAAAGTGTACACGTGCAATTCATTCATACCCTGTATGTCTCATGCAGGGACAGTACTTTTTACATTCAAACGTATCTTAAAACTAGGGATAAGTTTCATCTATCATCAAGCCTACCGGAGTTGCCCTCCGTCGCTCTTATGCAGAAAGTTACGACCATCTATTATCTGTTCTTTTAACTGCTTCTACTCAAAATTTCATTCGAAAGCTTATTGAGACCGTCCAACAGTTACTGGTGTGGCTTTACATGGGATAAAAATATAGATTGGGCAGCCTATATTTATGGGAAGTATCCGATTGATTCTGTTTTGATTTAACTTCCGCTTAGATGTTATATATATGGACTAGAAGAAATTGTAGGAACTTCAATCAACAATAAAAGACTGAACAGAAACTTTTAACAAAGATTATCGACTGGAAACTTAAATGTTTACATTGCTAAGGTACCAATGCACCTCTTAATCCTAATACAACTTTGGGAACAGTCCCTATGCATCTGATCTTAACAATTAGCTTGTGGTGTGTAGCCTAAGCATTTAGGATGGGATGCTACAAGTCTTGTTCTTACAAGTATCGTATTTTGTAAGCTATGGACTTGCCCTACTCCTGGTCTGATTTTGTGCTACAGCAGTGACACAAGTCTTTGTTTGTATTATTAGTTCAGTTTTCTTATCAATATATTCCGTTCAGTATCAAAAAGAAATGTACGCCAATGAGCTCGAGGCCAAATAAGATAATTTTTTAAATAAAAAAAATATTAGCCATGCTTTGACAACCAATATACGCCTTCATTATAGAATTGCCCGAAAGATACATCATTGTTACATTGATTCTACAGAGCAAAAGAGTAGGTTAAGGAACCTAAAGAATAGCTCGGTGAACTAACAAATCAGGGAAAAGACGGCTAATATACA
Organism: Erythroxylum oxycarpum; assembly: GCA_025629785.1. Taxonomy (NCBI): domain Eukaryota; kingdom Viridiplantae; phylum Streptophyta; class Magnoliopsida; order Malpighiales; family Erythroxylaceae; genus Erythroxylum; species Erythroxylum oxycarpum. The sequence continues at coordinate 23,632,149 of JAOTAZ010000008.1, read as the reverse complement.
AAGAATCGCCGAATGAGATGGGTGCTAATCTACACTTTTGGGTATGTCGGATTTGAGTTTAAACATTTACACATGGGAGACAAAATATATTCTCACCCAAAGCATTAACAAATGGGAGACTTGCTGGCTCAAAAATGGGAACTCACAAAATTGGACGGGGTCACACTCGAAGATGAAGGGGTAGAAGGATGCAGAAAAGGGCTTGTAGCATCTCCAGCTCCTTCAAGGTCAAGCAGTGGTTTTAGTCTTCTCTCAACCTCACTGCATTGCTGGTTGATCTCCTCAAGAACCATAGATAAAGCCGACTTGCAGGCTTCCTCATCCCTGAATGCTAAGGTCCATCTGCCATCAACCAAAGCTTTTCCCTTTGTCCTTCCCGAGGAGATAGCTTTTGCAGAATCAACAAAAGGTAATGTGGATGGACGGATCCGCAAGTGCAACCATTTTGAGTGCTTGTCATCAATTTTAGGCTGAGAACAGGAAACAAATTAAAAGCTAACAGTTGAATATCACCACTCTAAGCAGGAACATATACAAGTCAAGGCAGGCCATTAGAACCTCTCCTAATTATGTTATTCTAGAGGCAGGGATAAACTTTTTGTAAATTCGCAACAAAGTTAATAACTTACTTTTGAACCAGCCAGAGGAGCAGTAAGTCGGACAACTCCTCGATGTTGCTTCAGGGGCAATTCTTCCGCAAGCAAAAGCCATCCAGAAGTACCCAAGGAGACTGCTAGAAAGCAAAAATGGCGTTCTTTTCCTCTTTCAAATGCAATTCTGCAAGGCACAGCATCAACTGCATATGGCAGTAATCAGAGGGATGCAAATGTGAACTATTCATCTCATTGTGGGCAATATAACCTTGAAAAACAAAACCACCATGTGGCCAGTTTTACTAAAATGAAGCTACAAAAACATGCAATAATCGTAACAGAATATGAAATTAGAGTCAGAAAGAAAACTAACCAAGATTCACCTCAGTGCCTGATTTTGGACCTGAAGTATCAAGGCCAGCAGTTTTTGCACGAGAATTTTCTGGGACATCAGTTGCAGGACGGGGAGACTGCTCAGGATAAGCCCGACCAAGGGAAAAGATTTGAAGTTGATGAAGAAGTACAAACACCTAAAGCGGAAGGATCAATAAAAGAAACATCAGAAAGGACAAAAGCGTACAGAACTATCAATCATAGCCATGATATAAACAGTAATTCTAGTAGCTCTAACGGAAATATTAAGAATTTACAGGGAAAAAACAGACATGCAACAAAAGCTATGATTTAAATAAGAAACCTAACTGCAAGAACTAAAAGAATTTGAAATAAACCTTTGCTAACTCCCACATCTTTTCACCAGCAACAAATGACGATTCATTTGGAAGAACATCTGCACAGGAAATAGATTGGTTCAAATTCTAGCAAATAACAAGGCAACCCTAAAACCAGTGATAGAAAGGTACAATGTATGACAATTCATAAACAGCTTTACCATCATAAGGGGAACCTTGTAATGGTAAGAGAATGCACTTTGGCTCTTTATGAGGAGAAGCAGCTTCAATTACTACAAGTACACAAGAAAAAAATCAAGAAAATATGCAAATATTCAATTGACTAACGTGGCATTCCGATTGTTAAGACTTCCACAAGTACCTGTTTTGCACTTCTTCCATTCATCACATAGAACTTTTATAAGTAGATCAGGCCAGCTACCTCTGATCTCCTCTATGAGCGCAGTAGTGCAATTCTTGTATGAATCCTTTCCACAAGAAGCAATGAACTACTGGCTCAGTAATGCAAACAGGGGATACAAAATGAAGATACGGCAAAGTATAGAAAGACATACAAAAGAATCACATTTCCAATGGAAAAATCATTGAATTACTATATTAACAACATATAATGCTTACAAACATACAATGACAATTTTTGGCAAAGGTCTAACCAAATATTATACCTCATTCATGGAGTTAGTGTCTGATATTATCTTTTGGTTTACTGTTTCTTCTTTTGAATTTTACTTCTAGTGACGGTAAAAATCATCTTACATCTACCTTTTCACAAAGGTGTCATTCTCCATTGTACAAAAGTCACTAATCTCATATGTGGAATAGATATATTTTTCAACGAGGTATACCAATCTTGACAACTAGAGATGACATGAAAAGGTATGATCCCTTTCAAGGGCATCTTAATCAAAACGATCAGCAACCCACTAAAAAATATGAAAGTCTTTTGGCAATCCTAGCACAGAGGTTAACATTGTCCAGTTTTTACAAGCATCACTTTGTAGTTCTATAACAACACTTTGGAATGCAGTTCTTTTGTTTCTTATTTGAAATTCAACTTCTAGTGTCAATACTTTACAGCTCTTTGGGTTTTGTTAGAATTTCATACGTCTAAGATTTTGTTTAGCACTTATTTCCATGTTTCCATTTAAATAAAGCAAAATATATTGTATCCTCATTAGTGGTGGGAAACAATTACATAATTTATCATAAGTTGATACTTACACGATGCATATAGGGGAAATGAAAATGATTAGATGAGACTTGTCCAACAAAACTATCAATAATTTGACAAGTTTAAAGTCATATAAAACTCAAATCATTTGCTACAAAGAGAAACTTACTCTCAGTAACTCAAGATGATGGTAGTTGAATTCTTCTTTACTGTGTGGAACTAATTGACGCAAAAGCCATCCTCCAACCCAAAATGTCTCGGCAGATATATTAGACCGGCAGAAAAGACTCACCAATGCATCAAGTACCTATAATGCACTCTCATCAAAATACAAGCTATTGTATATAAGCTCATCTTTTGTCAGAAATGACAAAGTGGAGTCTTCTCAGTCAATTAGTATAATGGCTTTAACACAACCCTTAAAATTCAAAAGACATGGCAGGAAAACAGTTACAGCTTTTCCTTGAATGAATGAGGAATCAGAGAATATCGAAACCAATTTAAGAAACCATTCATGATATAAAGCAACTTGATATCATAACTAACAATTTTCCTCTAAAAAAGGTTTATTTCATATCAACAGGGGCATGGGGAACAGCAACCTCAAGTATGCCACTTTGAAGGTTTGGCAGATATCATAATGGACAAGCATGCCACTTTGAACACCACAGTTAGTCTTAAATCCTATGTCCATAGAGATGATCTCAGAATTTTCTTTTTGCGAGCTGCCTTTTTTGTTTTCTACTTCAATTATTCAGACAGTTTTCCATATCTGAATCTTCTTAGATCTCTGCAATTTACAAAGACCTGAACCAGCTTTTCAACTTTAGTCTCAAATAAAAAAATCCATGGAATCTTTAGTATATTTACATGGTTTGGTTTTCAAATTCTCCAGCCATAATACACAACAAATCCATAATCAAAAGTGTACCAATTAACCATGTGGGAAACTGAACTAGTTATGCACCTGATGGCCATAAAAACAGAGGAAGTTTATCTATAAAAAATAGCTGTATTGATTAGGAAAGAGTTGAAGAGAAAAGAGAGCTGCATCTTGTAGCAGGAAGAAAAACTTACCTGAAACCTATGTACACGAAGGCTTGAGTCCACCTCTGTGGAATAGGAATCTACTCCATAATGCTCCTGTTAAGTATCATAAACAGGAAGTAGAATCACAAAATCTAAACATATATTTGATTATAGGACATCATAATACATATAATTCTCATTGATCATACTATAATGGAAAGCTAGTGCCCTCTTGATGCAAAATTTGGAAAAGGTATAGCTGAAATAATGAATAATAATCCAAATTCAGCACCAGACTATCCATCCACTTTCCACACACAACACAAAAGTGTAACTAAAGGTTTGGAATGAAAACAGAGAAAAAGCAGATTTTGCTAACTGACACTGTGTGTGTGTGAGAGAGAGCCAAATATGATTGTAAGCACTATGGCATGGTTGCTTAAAGATAGTGCTACCAGAACTAGTCATACATGACTCTCAGAAGGTTTGTTACTCATTCTAACGTGCCAAAGTTACATAGCTATGAGTTTTATCAGATGACCAACAAAGCAAGGTCTTTTCTTTTTCTGATCAAGGCATATTTTAGTAACACCCTGACCTGATGTTACATCAACACTACAAAACCGGAAATTAAAATATGTAAGTAGAGATGGAAATGAGATATTGCGACAGCAGTGCAGAAATATGATCATTATTGTCCTTTGTTAAGAAAACGACATGACAGAGCTGAAAATACAGTTCATCACATTTGATTTGCGCTTTCTGTCATAGTTCATGTATTTCACTAAATTATCATCATGAGAACCAAGCCTTTCTATGTTCTTTATTTCAATTTCATGAATAAAACCATAACTCTCAATGATATTTTAATGTGACAAGTCCCCCAATGACTCACTAACTTGGTCAATGGATGATATCCATACAATAACCTCGATTATATGAACTGACATAAGTTAATTGAAAACTCATTCTTTACTACAAGATAAACTAATTGTTATCATTGCAAAAGAATAACCAAATAAAACTTCAGTTAATGTTTACTTTTATCTCTGGCACAAAGATTAACCCGCATTCCAAAACTCTCATATGCTTACAAACTTCATGTGCTTCCAAATAAACCAAATTGCTAAAAAGTTGTGATAGTCTTAGTATCATCTGATTTATGATAACGCTAATAGCTACACAAACCTTACAGAAGGAGAAGGAAAACAAAATGAACTTGCCTTAAGCCTCAAAAGATAGTCATCGATCTCATTGCCAAAACCATCTTTTATGGGGCTCTCTTCTGCTGAAAATAGTTGCTCCTCACCCAAGCCCTCACCGACCAGAGCTCGCTTCAAAAGAGGTAAGGAATACCATTTAGTTTATCTCCTCAGAAGTTAAACAAGGAAGATCTTTGAATCATTAGGATGTGAAGAATAATGATAAACTATGAAACTACAAAACTATCATCAAAGTTTTGAATTGAGAGACAAATCAACTTTTGTCAACATGATACATCCCATGAAACTTTCTCTCCCCTCTCGCTATGCATCAAAAATAAAAAACAGAGATTATCTTATGCAGTATCTTTGGTAATATGCCACTAAAGTTAGTCATGTTGACAGTTCCCATTTACTGATAATTGATTAGTTCCTTGTATTTTTCAAGTGAAAAAGCAATGTTGGGAGAATAAAGGCCAGATCAGTACTAAAACAGAATGTTGCTGGCTCTATATTTAAACTGTTGAGATTGTTCGCAATACATATTTTAGGACCAAGTTTGAACGTCTGAATAAAATTTTAAGGAATTTTTAATCTGAGGGATGGAGTGAAGCCTTACAATTCTAGGCCATTTAAATATGGATTCATAACAAAGTTATTAAACATTCATTAAGAATACAACATACTCATAGAGCACAAAACAAGTGTGAGGCACAATTGGATCTTAACCCTAAAACTGAACCAGTAGCTAGTGCTTAGTTTATACAATAATAGCAATATGGCCCTTTGTATATTGTTTTCCATAAATACAATGAGTTCCCAATAACACAAGGCTCTCTTCAGGCCAATTGCTACTTTTTCTTGTAGGCAAAATATTAGCAGTTAGAAACCTTTTAAAAGATTTTTGAAGTAAAATAGCAATAAGGATAAAAGGTAATACTCAGATGCATTTCAGATGACAGCAACAAGTGGTCCGCACATTCCTAAAAGGGAGAGGAAAATTGAGTCATTTATTGGGTACTGGTCCTTCATAGGATGATCCAAAATTTGCGGCATGGGATGAACAAGACTCTATGGTTATGTCTTGGCTATAGAACTCAATGCTGCCAGAAATTAGTGATACATGCATGTTCCTAAGAACTGCCAAGGAGATATGGGAAGCTATTCGGGAGACTTATTCCAAAGTCAATGATGCCGCACAGATTTATGAGATCAAGACGAAAGTTTCAGCAGCTAAACAGGAGACTCGGACTGTCACTGAATATTAGAGTCTCTTACAAAATTTGTGGCAGGAGATAGATCATTATCAATGTATCCAAATGAGCTGTAGTGTAGATGCAGCAATTTTAAAACGTTTTG
>JAOTAZ010000008.1:23613208-23626003 GCA_025629785.1 Erythroxylum oxycarpum | reverse complement strand
ATTCATAGTGATATTTGGGGACCTTCTACTATTCCAAATGTTTCGGGTGCTAGGTGGTTTGTTTTATTTATTGATGATTGTACTCGAGTCACATGGCTTTACCTCTTAAAAAATAAATCTGATGTTAGTACTGTGTTTCCTAAGTTCTACAACATCATCCATACTCAATTTGATGTCAAAATTAACAGATTTCGATCAGACAATGTCAAGGACTATTTCAATCAAACCCTTTCATCATTTTTTCAGAAAACAAGAATTATTCATAAGTCATCATGTGTTAGTACTCCACAACAAAATGGGGTGGCTGAGAGGAAAAATGGACATCTCCTAGAGATCACTAGAGCATTGTTATTTCATAAGAATGTTCCAAAACAATACTGGGGTGACGTAGTCTTAATTGCTGCCCATCTCATTAACAGACTTCCAACACGGGTCCTTGGGTTCAAAAGTCCAATTGAAATACTCACAAAGTTATTCCTTTCGGGTAGAAAACCTATTAAATATTCTTAAGAGAACATCAACAAGAACTTACCAAAAGTAGCTTCTTGTGTTGCTTGCGCTGAGGAAGAATACCAAGAGCATCTAACATTGTCTCATCCAGTTCTACAAATGGATACATTTATTAGATTTTAGCAATAAATAGCAAAAGCACAAAAAAATAAAAAGAGACATTAACTCTAGTTGAAAAACCTTTTGTTTGCAAGAGCGTAGCCAGCAGACTTAATGAGCCCAGAACTTGTAAATCATTTCCACTAGTAAGATAAAGCAGCAAATCATGCCTATAAAAAATTGAAAGTTACAAATAATATCAAAGACGTAACATATATGAACCAGGATTAGGATTATTTCAACTACCACAAAAACAATTAAGATCTAATAGAGGATGACGTATTAACAATCACATATAATGAATAAGACCACAACCTAACATAAACCACTGCTTTTAACACAAGTATGCAAAGGAAAAGAGCAAACCATTTTCTATGCAAAAATTATATTCGTGAATAGTTCTGGAAAATAAGGGAAGAAGAAAGACTGCATATCATAAAATGCAGCAATTGCAGGAATTGCAACTCAAGTTGTCACATCTTTTTGGCATTTCCATGACAACTATTAATAGCGGGAATCCAAATTTACTACTGACTAAAGACATTCCCACAGGAGAAAAAATGTCCCAAATGAAGAGGAATTAATAATTCATGCAAGTCAAAGGAAACAGAAGACTTAGTGACAAAAAGACAGCCAACGCACAATCTAGGATATAGTGTTCGTTTGGTTCTCTGCGGCATTGCCAAAGTTGTGCTTCAAAATTAATCTATTTCCTTTAAAAAATGTTTAATGAAATTTTAAGCACTTCCATCGTGTAAAGTTATCATCTAAAAACTCATGGAAGAGATAAATTTTATTGCTTATCTAACAAATAGGTTAGAGACAAAATAATTCAATTTACGAATAAGTAAGTTTTCTTTTCCAATCTTTTTACCATTCACTATGTGACATCTACCTCTTCGTGCATTCTTGGATTCAGTTTGATTTCTTTTGTAACATTCTTATAGTTCACATTTCAAAGCATCATAAATTCTACAATATGACAATTTTGTGGTCATTCTTTTTAATTCACAATAACTCTTTAAACGTTATTGATAAAGTTACAAAAAGTACTTAAATATAAGCTTCAATTTGTCTAAACAACAATAGTACTTAGAAACAAGCTAGATGAAATGAGTAATAAAGTACTTTGATTGACAATGCTCTTTAAATAATACAATCAAACACTTCCTCTTCACTTAAAGCTCTCGATGATTAACACAAAAGCATATCAACCATAATAGTAATTGTACCTAGAGAATTGAACATTTATCTAATTAATGTTTTCAGTGTTAGCCAATCAGTAGACGCAATATAGATTAAGTTTATTTTTCTAGTTAACCTACGTTCATGAAAATAAAAAGGAATCTTATCGGAAAAAATAATAATAATAAATAATAATAAAATAAGTAAAAAATAGTTTATTTATTTATTTATTTATAGTTTTTTTTCATTTTTTTCATTTTAACTATTTTAGTTAAATGAAAATTTTATAACACTCTACAGCATGAGCAACACCTATATGACACAAAAGCAATTGCATTTTAAGTTTAACAATAAATCAAGAACAACATGAGAAACTATTAAGCCATATAGTATTTCTAGCAATAGAAAAGAAAATTCAACCCTTTCAAAAATATGCTAGTGGACATCCGTTGCTCAAAGCTATTACACACTTCTTATCCTCTGTGAAAGACAAATATAATTGCTAAGAATCAATAAAGGATTCATTCCTATTCCTCACTCAAGTTTTAGTTGAATGGTTTCTTAGCATGGTTTAAAAAACCTTTACAACCATGAGCCAGTATAAATCCAATTAAGGCACAGAGCCTGGGAAGGTCTAGTAGTACGCAGGCTTACTCTTAACTAGTAGAGAGACTGTTTCCAAATTGACGCACATGAATGAGGGAAAAAAATAAAAAGCAAAAAAATAAATAAATTAAAAATAAAATATATATGTTTATATGTATATAATAAATAATAAATAATAAAGAAATCATATTAGTGAAAAATATTAATTAAAAAATGATAAATATATGTATAAAAAACAAAAAATAAACAAATAAAATATAATAATAATATATATGTTTATATATATATATATATATATAAAACACATGATCTTAAGAATAAATTTAGAATTTTACAGTTACCCTAAATTTTCTTAGCACTTTTAACCTAATTAGACTTTTATAGGGTAGTGTGTTAGAATTTACCCATCCATTCTTAGACTCCACCCAACAAGTTTAGCTTTAGAGTTTAATGATTTATAGGGCAAATTGTAGACCTTTTTCATCAAAATTTTCATTCTATAATAAAAACAACTAAGGTATTATTTAACATGTCCACTTTCAATTCAAATCAGTTACATAAGCAGAATGTACAAAATAAGCAGAAAGAAAACATCAATAATGTTGTCCTTGGCCTGACAAACAATAACACAGGGAACTCCCATCTCAAGTGTTTGAAGCATGCTGATTGGAGGAAAACTTCCAAACTAATTTGAAGTTTGAAAAGGAACACAATCATAAGCTAAAAATGAGAGCCAAGCAAAATATTGCAGATCTAAACCTTCTTTATTAATCTTAATGAAGACAGCAAATCCAAATTCATATTATCTAAAAGTTAAAAGCTTCATAATAGCAACAAATCAAGTCCATGGTTCATAAAGAAGTAAGAATCAAACATAGTTTCTTGGTATCACTCATCCTTAGATAGGAAAGCCTCACACTTTTAACTATGAAATTCATAACCAAAAGTGCTCTCTTCTTTTATTTAACAGCAAAAGGGTCAATTTTGACCTTAAGTTTTACACCAATCGACTATTTTAACTCTAACATTCCAGAGAAAACACTCATGACCCTAATATTTAGAAAACGTTAAAACTGGACCCCACAATAACAAAATTATTAACACCTTTAATAATTTTTTAATTTTTCATGGCCCCACAATGCCACGTCATTACTGATGTAACAAGGTGGGACCCCCTTTTTTAAAAAATATATATATATTTTTAGCAATATCCTAAACCGCTCCGACTTTCACTCCTCTCTTCTCTATCTCCTCTACTCTCTTGACACAACAGAAGTAGTTAGGTATAGATTTTAGGTTAATCTAGGAACCAAATCCAAGCATAAAACTTAGGATTTAATCAACAAGAAAAAGACACTCTCTCAGGAGAATTTTCTGCAGAAGCTTTATTAAAATAATGTTTTCTGGCTACCTTTTATATCCCTAACGTGGTACACAAGAGTCCTAATTTTGGTGTGAAAAGGATCGATTATTAGCTAAAATTGAGAAATTTTGATCTAGTTTTGATGGACAGGCACAAAAGTTGCAAGATAATAATTCCCATAAATTAAAATCGCTGGAAGCACAAGTGAATAAACACCTACATATTGCTTCTCTTTTGCTTGGGGTAGCACTTACATTGTTATCATTCTTCATGCTTTTCAAATTCTGGAGCTTAAAAAGAAACAAGAGAACCAGATATAACTCTAGAAAAAACAAAAAAGTGATGAAGCAGCCAAGCAATTGCAAGATGAAATTTAGTCTATAAAATCCGAAAAGGTGAAATATCTGGCACTACCGTTCCAGTTGCATTGTTGTTTTCCTCTATGTGATCAATCCTTAAGTTCCTCCTTTTTCCTTTTTTCCCCTCCTGTTGGGTAAGTTCACTTGCTACATGGAAAGAAACAAGAGGCAAAGCAATTTTGATAGAGGAAAGCTTCTCGGTGAATGAAATTGTTACAGGTGCTTTTCCTTTTCCATTTTAGTTGATTTCATCTTGATCTCATCTATTTAAGGTGTAGAAGCTCTTTTCACAAGTGTTAAAATAAGCTTTTGAGGATTTTGCATCTCATAACCTTTAAGCATAATGTTTTGGCACTTATATCTTTGCACTTATTGTTATAAATATCAATTTCATTTTCTTCTTTCATCCTTTATACATTCATGTTGCAATTATGAAAAGAAGGAAGAAGAAATGAATACGAAAGGCATAAATTGCAAGCTTTAAACCAACGTTAGAAATTGGTGAGCTTAATTTTCTAACTTGCATACTTTTTCAGTGTGTACAAATCACAGAGACCCAGTCTCTAGTGGGCAAACATGCACACAGACAATACGTGATAGAGTCTACGGGGGAGAGAGTGACTTAGCAAATGGGAGGAACAATAGCAAAGGGAATAAACCATTAGTATGGAAAAGTGTATTCTAGAAGGAAGAACAATGGGGCTAGGGAAAGTTAGTTATCAGCTGAGGTGGCAGGGTAGTTAGGCATAACAGAATGTATCGAGAGAGGGGATTTAGGCAAGCGGAGAGAGAAAGGAGGGGTAGAGAAGATAGTGGGAACTTTGTGTGACAGAAGGATACTCTCACCTTCTAAGGAGCACTTTTGCTCTGGGTAGTGAGCTATTTCATACTCCTATACTGTAATGATACCTATACATTACGGATCTATATAGCAATAATACAGTAAATCTCTAGTACTCTAAGACTAGAGTTCTGTCAATACGCTTAACTTATGGTGTTTTGAAATGCAATCTTTTCTATGAAACAATAAAAATATGGTAATACACTCAAGTCTGATCTTCAACAAAACATTAGTTATTCTAGTGACATCACTATCTTTTGAAGATATCGTGCTCATAACATTTTTCTTTATTTCAAGTTCTTCAAAGAAAGACATAGGAGGCTGCAATGGCCACCAAGAGGCTAAAAGAGTTGCTTGAAGCGTGTAAATCTTCTATGTGCGATAACTTAGGTAGATTTCATGCATATATATTTACCATAGGTTCCCATCTACAGATGCTGTGTCCTAGTAAATGCATATCTCATCAAATGGAGGGCAAATTACATTTAAAAATAAAAATCATTTAAGAATATTCTATCTATGATTAATTCTTGAATGCCATATTAGGAGCTTTTGTACTTACTGAACTTTTATAATTCAAATTACTGATGGTGTACAATCTTCCATCTATGAGCAATGGAGGAACAAATGGACAGGTACTTATCTTGGATAATCTTCTAAATTTGTGCAATTTGATTATCATTATAGCACAACTTATGTTCATGCCCAGATCAATAAGAAGTCCTTACAATGGTGGCTTGATTATGAGCTAGAACTTATGGAGAATGTAAATGAAGTTGCTTTAAGTATGAGAAGCAACCAAGTGGGTGTATTTAATCTTAGCACTCAAGTGGCCATATAATAGTCTATTGGGTATTGTGTTAGCTGATGTTGTGCTTTACAGGAAGGCTACATTGGCTAAAGAACTGGCAGCGCTGAAGCAGGTGGATGAGTTTGCTTCAAAGGGGATAAGTCCTCTAAGTGGGCAAAATGGATTCTGCACAGTATCGAGTTATCAGATTATCAAATGGGTGAAACTATAGCAGGTAAGACTCCATAGGAGAGGAGTGAAAGAGTGAGGGGCTTAGGGTTTTGCAATAGAGGGAAAAAAAAAAGAAACATGAGAGGAGAGAAAGAAGAGAAGAGTGGTAGGGTTAATTAAATAGGTGCGTCCCACAGAAAATTAATTATATTTTTATTTTATTTTAAGAAACTGGGCCTCACAGTCATGTTAGCATTGACGTTGCATAAAGGGGCCCACAAAAGAAATAAAATAGTATTAAAAACAGCCAAGTTAGATTACCGTCATCTTTTCCATTATAGTGGGGTCCAATTTTAACATTTTCTAAATGTTAGGGACATAAGTGTTCTCTCTGGAATATTAGGGTTAAACTTGTCGAATGGTGTAAAACTTAGGGTCAAAATTGACCCTTTTGCCTTTATTTAACTATTGTAACATTCATCCCAATATATTTATCTTGTTTACCATATTCTTAATTATTCTAAAACAAGAACTCTAAAATTATAAACAAAAATAAGGATAATAATTATTCTGTAATAGGCTTAAATACTAAACCAATGACGAAAAACTAATATAAAATATTTCAGTTCCTTTTCTAATAAGAAGAAATAATAAACAGCCAAAATTTTCAGTCCTCATCATTCTCCCCAACTTGACAAGTCAACCGTAACAATTAACTATTATCTTTCCCAAACAATTTGTAGAGTCATCCTCATTATATTAAGAGATGTATCGATCAACCATTCAATTGAAGTATCTGCCTAGCTCATCCCAAACTTCATGCTCACAAATACATTCTTTAGAGACTTTTTCTTTTCTTTCTTTGCCATATACAAACCTTTCCTAGTAAACTAATATGCATAATGACCTCTTCCATTACATCTAGAGAACTTACTTCCATGACAGCCTCATTTAGTTTGCAGATTAAATTGCCGTACTTGTTGATTATTGTCATCCCATTCAACTTGTTTATTTCGCATATCCCATCTTCACTATCAAGCTTAGGTTCCTAACCAACTATCTTTTGTCAATTAGGGTCCTAGAACACCTTGAACACAAGCCCCAAGGCCATCCAACTTCTTCAGAATTTGCAAAATCAATTCATCATGTTCATGATCAATGGGTAATTCTCTATATGACCTTCCACTACATGTAGCCATAGTTGAACCAATACTCTATTACAAAACTAATGCAAGAAAACTAAAGGATAACTTCTACACTAATTGGACAATGGGAAAGGAACTCAACTTAGGCTAAAAATAACAGCAAAGCAAAAGCCAAATATATGAACATTTATTAATATCAATAAAGAAAAACTCAAAATTAAATCATACAAAGATTACAAACTTCACACTAGCATCTTATAGAAATCGAAGCTAGTTGTAAAGAACTAGACACCACAACTCTCTACAAATCACCCCTGGAATTGAAGAATTACTCTAGAAGAAAGCCTCATACTGTTAACTTTGAATTGAATACCAGAAAATCATCTCGTTTTTTTGTACAAATGAAACAGACCTCTTATATGAAACATCTAATTCCACTTAAAACAAGGACTAACTTAAATTACCCAAATAAAAAACTACTTGTGCTAACCAAAATAAAAATCATTTGTACTATTATAAGGATTCTTACTATTTACTAACCAACAAGGAAAAAAAATGAAATGAAAAAAGATCACTAATTGTTTCATTCATTATGAATAGATACAATTACTAAACATACAAATTACCATCACAAACTAATAAAAACAAGTTTTAGAAACTCAAATATAAAGGATTTACATTCAAATTTATATTCGAACACAAAAAAAAAATGATTCATCAAATAATCCAAAGGGATAGAGCAATGATGTCACAAAGGATCAGTTTATGAAAGTATTACTTGGAAAACACGTGGTTTGTTGTAAAAGAGAAATAAGTAACGAGAGTAATATGTTACCTTAAATCATGATGTGGAAGACAACAAGAACTGGATGTAGTAATACCACCAGTATCTACTTGAGAAGAATCAGACAAGTTTAGCATAGCCACCCTTACACAATCATCACCTTTACCAGTTTCTAACTGCTGGTTTTCATGCACGGAACAATGATCAAATGCATAACCATTGAGTTTAGCTTCAGAACCCACAATAAATGCCTCTGATGGACAGAAAAGGGCAGCAGCAATGATGTTTGCCAAGTCTTTGATTTTAACTATGCGTAAGATGCAACAAAGCAGATACAGGGAAGTCATAGCACCAATTTGTTTTTCCTGGTTTTAAAAGCTAAATGTAGGTTAAGGAAGAATAAATTATTCAGAAAAAGACCAATCATTTAAGAGCTATGATGGTTAAGTTATAAAATCAACAAAGAACAAAAGAAAAAATGCATTACATTTACTGCACCAAACCGTAAAGATGGAAGGAGCAAAGGAAGTATCAATAGTCGCAAAATCTTGTCTGTTATTAATTTTGCAACATCTGGAATCCCAGCAGAGTTGACATCACTAATATAGTACAGATTGTCCTCAATATCATCTACAGCAGAAATAACTGCCTCAGATAGATCTGGGCTTGGGCTTCTGTCTCATTAGTAAAGCAATAATATTTAGCTGAGAAGCACTACCAACCACAAAGGTAATAAATGTCTAAGTTCCTCATACTTACCTTAACGTTTCATAGACAAATCTATTTAGATCAACACATTGCTTCCTAAAGAAAGTAACCAAGTTTGAAAAATAATCTGCATGAGGGACCTTTGTGACAAATTTGTTCACATATTCGTCTCCAACTGGAAACCAGAACAATAACAAGAGTAATAGATGTTATTGATCTTTAATTTGATATAGAATAGGTGAATCAAAAGGGAAAACAAAGCAGTGAAGTTACAGTTACTCACCATGATACACATTTAATGTCACAACACGTACTGCAGTACGAACCATATTTTCTTCATGAAAAGCAAATCGTATTGCCTCAACATACAACGGAAAAGAAACAACTTCTTCCTAAGTGCAAAATATGGAAAAAAGATTATATCAAAAAGCCGAAGAGGCACAAATGCATGCATTCAAGTACAAGTTACGTAACTTAGAAGAATAACAAAAATCATAAACCATCAAGCAAACTACATACTTATCAACATGTAACAATGACCCACCTCTTTTTGGAAGTAATTTTCAAGTAAAAGGAAATACATATGGAAAGGGAGAGAGAACAAGATTGGCTAAGAAGAAAAGGAGAATTTTGCATCACTAAAGCTTACATATTGATTTAATTCAAAAACAAGAAGGATAGAGAGAAAAGTATATGTGCCACCAAACCTAACTTTTTATGGTTTACAACTTAGGTCAATAGGGTTGAGTTTAGCATGCTTTCAAGGAAAAATAACACTCAATACAATAGAGAAGAGATCTAAAGGTGACTTTTGAACTAATATCCTCAAAAGGCAACCGAAACACTAAAAACAATTTCTTGAACATGGCCACAACCTTCTCCAACTAGACTTTATATCCAAACAATGGATATTAATATTAGCATAAAACATTTTTAACTTTGCTTGAAACTTCTACGTCCCTTATCACTAGCATCAGGACTGCAGTGAATAAGAAAAGAGAATTACCAATACAAATTAATGGACATTCTGTAATGGAACAAGGTACACAAACAAAACTTACATGCTCAGTCTTTACAAGTAGAGAAATCGTATTCTTGTTAAGCTTTCCACTTATTGCTCTACATGCACACAAAAAAACATGCCATTTAAGAACCATTGTCAATATTGTGTAAAAAATGAAATTCAAAGAGCAAAAGATGAGGAAAAAGATCAATCATCAGAGGACGGCTTTGCGAACAAAATACATACCTTAAGAAGGAAATGTAGTACGACAATAATTCTTCATTTCGAAAGTCAAACGTATAAGTAATTAAGTAGTTAACATGTTCATTGCTCAACATATAGTCTGCAAAAATATTTGCAAAAAGGTTTACCCAACAATTACAACATGGATAATACACAATGTATAGTATTACAATCTGTGTAATCCGCTTTGTCCCAAATAACCAACTTACATATGGCATGCTCCGATTTTAGGTTCTGGATCATGATACTCATTGTCTGCAGCAACTGTAGTGAAACAGAAATAGTTTTGCTAATTGCTAGCATACGCACAAGTTCCCCCATCACTTGCTTCTCCATAAAAAATCTAGTAAGCAATCAGAAAAGTATGAAATAGCTATGCACAAAATGCAACTTGGAATGAAACTCATTAGTTAAAAATCTTACTCAAAAAAGTTTGAGTCATGTTGATCACCATAGGTTATCAACTCTGCTATTGATCTGAGGGCCTCAATAACAAAATCCTTAATAAAAGAAGGTAACTTTAGATAACTAAGTTAAAAGTAAAACAAAGGCCTCATGAAACCAGATAAAGTAGGAAGAAGAATACTGGTACTAGTTACCTAGGAAATTTCCCCCAAAAAAATTAGAATACTGGAACTAGTTACCTGATTAACTTCATTGACAATCTGAACTTTCTGCAACTGCTCAGTCAAATATCTACAAAAGCATGACATGTCAGTCAAATATCTGCAAAAGCATGACATACTTATTCCATATAAAAGCAAAACCATTATACCCATTCATGCCACCCCAAAACTTAAGCCGATATGAAGGGGAAAAGAAAAAGAAAGATTCATTACAAGACCTAGACAATCCCACTTACAAATTCAACAACAAACGAAACATTTCAATATACAATCATTACATGAATAGCACACTCAAGACAGGTTATGATTAAAAGCCAAAAGTAGGTGAGAACATCCATTCACACAATTTTCCACATCTAAGTAGCTCTAGTTTAAAGGTATACAGACTTATGTGCCAACATTATATTTGAGAATATCCATATCCTTTAATTGATAAGCAGAGGGGTTGCTACAATTATCACATAACTACCATAGTATCACCAACCACGCACTTCAGAAAGCTTGCTTAGAAAAGGACTTTAGTTAACCTAGGATCGATTTGGCTGCAGAACATACCAAAAGTTTATCAAATCAAATGCATACTCATATCCAAAAGTTCCGGGTGCAACTTTTTCCCAAATAGTATGTGGAAGGTCATCGCCAATCAAATAGAATAGCACAAAATGCCCCACAGTTGATAAGCGAACAAGCATAAGACATTTAAATTCGAACCTTGAGCACCCAATTCCTGGAATCGTCAAACTAAAAAGGTATTATCAATTGAATTCCCAATTTTTTTCAACAAACACTTAAAAGCGCAGGATATTTAATTACAGTGAGTTAAACGCACTGACATACTACAATCACTAAAAGCAGCGTTTTAATTAAGCTGAAAACTAAGAGGAAAAGAACAAATGCGAAATCCGCAATCAAAGCTAACCAAACCTGAGTTCGTCTATGGAGAATCGATCTCTTGATCTCCAAAACGAAAACCACATGATTTTATGTAAAATACAACCCTTTCTAGATTAAGCTATCTGCAATTCTTGGTCTCCGCCGGTTACGATTCATTCTTATTTCTCTGATCGGTATTACCGAAATGAACTAAAAATACGAGATGAAAAAGTAGTTAATGGGGGGGGATCAAAAAAGATAAGGAGAGGGGGTGTAATTCATTTTTATAGCACTGTTGCAGAGTTTTAATGGGAGTGTGGATAAGCAAAAGGGGGAATAGAAATATGGAATTTGCCAGCAAAAGTGTGGAAAAATAGAGATTAGGAGTTCGCCTAGCTGGCAACAAATTTTCATTTTGGTGACATTTGGACCATGTCTTAAGCAAGGCCCGTGATTTTGTTTCTTGAACGCGAAGGGCCTAATCTCAGCAGATTGATCACATTTTCATATTTTTAGGCCCAATATGCATTTGAAATTTATAAAAGAGCCTTCTTCATCATCTTTAAGACCAAACTAACAGAGTAATTCTGCGCAAATGCGCAGTAAAAAAATTCAATGCATTTAATTGAAATTAAAATGAGAAACAAAAAAAAATTAATTACATAAAATTTTAAAAGTAGCTTAACCTATAATCTTTTTAATATGTCTCTCATACAATTTTCTCATCTGGATGGCTATCCGTTTTAGATTGTTGGCGATCTTTATCATTCGACCAGTTTCATACATCTCGATATAGCGATGAGCATGTGAAGTATTATGTGCTATTGTATTTCGTGCATGATATCTAATAAGTAATTCATCTAGTTCATTTTGCTGATTGTATGTCTCTTTTATGACATTTTTCAAATATCTTTTGTGCTCGAAATAGCTGGAATTCATATCTGCCATTAAAATAAACAAATCAGTGTATAAATGTCAAAATTGTTTCGTAACTTTATTGACAACAGTTCTATATTGTTTAATTTGGTTTAAGATATTATGAAATATGTCATGTGAGTCAGGAACAATAGAGAAAAAATAAATATGATCATACCTCAACAATGGAAGAATGCACCAGAGAACGAGCAGGGAACCTTTAAAAAGTGGGGTGTAGACATGGTCAGAATAATAAGGTGAGGAAAAAATTTTAAGGGGACAGTGAATAAAATTGGGAAAAATGTAATAAGCAGGAGATAAAGAAACAAATTTTTTGAAGTTATAAATATAAAAAAAATGGAAAAAAAATCGTATGTCTCTTTTATGGCATTCTTCAAATATCTTTTGTGCTCGAAATAGCTGGAATCCATATATGCTATTAAAATAAACAAATCAGTGTATGAATGTCAAAATTATTTCGCAACTTTATTGACTACTTAAGATTTTTTGTTCTAATACATATACACGGTAAAAACTAGAATGAGTCAAGAACAATTGAGAAAAAATAATTATG